>MU119865.1:0-15236 GCA_014904845.1 Acephala macrosclerotiorum | reverse complement strand
AAAAAAAAAAAAAAAAAAAAATATTAAACGTTTTTAAAATTTGTTAAATCAAAATATAAATTTTTATTTTCAAATTTAAATCGATTAAATTCAATTTAAATTTGATTTTTTAATAAAATAAAATAATTTCAAATTTAATTCGAATTAATTTATCAATTGAAAATAAAAATTTATTACGTATTTATTTAATAGAAATTTTAAAGAATTCATATTTTAAAAAACAATTCAAAATTATTACAAATAATAATCTTTTTTTTTCTAATAAAAAAATAATTAAAATATATTAAAAATTAAATTATAAAATTAAATCACTTTTTTTTTATATATAATTAATAATTTTTATTATTAATTAATTTAAAAAATTTATAATTTAATCAATATAAACAATATTTGATATTAATAAATTAAAAATAAATTTTTTAATTAAATTAAAAATTTAAAATTTAAAATATTTTTTCGAATTATTATAAATAATTTTTTTTTTTTTTTTTATTTTTTTTTTTTTTTTTACACTTTTTGTAATTCTTGAAAAAAAATTTTAATTCAATTGCTATTTAATATTTTAATTAATTTTCAATTGATTTTATTTAAAATTATATAAAAATAATAATAAAATATTTTAAAATATTTATATTTCGATTAATTTTTTTATTTATTTTAAATATATAATTAAAAAATTTGATTTTTTTAAATTATTTGAATTTATTAATTTTTTTTGTAAATATAAATTTAAATTTGTTTTTATTTTTCAATTTTATTTATTATTTATTAATTTTTTTAATAATTTATATTAATTTTTATTATAAAATTGTTTTATTTTTATTATTAAACGAAATAAAATCAATTTAAAATAATTAAATTTTATAATATTTTTTTAATTATTAAAATATAAATTTTTTTTATAGTTTTTTTTTTATTTTTTTTTATTTTTTGTTTTTATATTAATAATTTATATTAAAATCTTAAAAAAAAAAATTTAAAATATTAATTTTATTTTTCTCAAATCGATATTAGTTTAAAAGTATATTAAATTAATTTCTAGTTTTAAAAAAGAAAAAAAGAAAAAAAAACTATTAATAAAAATAATTTTTTAATTCGTAAATTAATTATATTAATACGTAATCGTAATAATAATAAAATTCATTATATTTTTAATTGATAAATAATTTTTATTTTTTTTTATTTTTTAAATTATTTTTAATAATAAATATAATAAAAATCAAATTATTATTAATTTTAATAATAATAAAACTAATTGTAAAATTATACAAAGTACGACTATAAAATTTTTTTTTCAATTATTTGATACAAATAATATAAATAATACAAAAATTATTACTATTAATACAATTTTTTAATAATTTTTTTCGAGTTATTTTAAATGTATTATTAATTAAAAAATCAAATAAATTGTTTTTAAAAAGTTTTTATAAAGAGTTTTTATATTTTTTGTATTGTATTAAAATAAAAACAATTATATATATATATTTATTTGTTTTACGTTATTATTATAAAATTTATTATTAATCGTAGAATTAATTTTTTTGATTAAATTGATTATTGTATTTTATTTTATTTTAAAATAAAACATTAAATTAATTGTATTACAATTATTATTAATATAGAAAAATGTATTATAATTACGAATATTAATAAGATTTTCGATTTGATTAATAATAAAATTGATCTCGAAATATTAAAATCGTTTCTATTTTTTGAAATCGTTTTAATATCGTAATTAAAATATCAAAATTGTAATTCTTTTATTTATATAATCGTTAAAATATATTTTGAATATATTAAAAAATTATTTTTATTATATTTATATATATTTTAATCGAATTTGAAACGAATTAATTAACAATTAAAACGATATAAATAAAATTGAATTACGTATTAAATATTATATATATAAAAAAATTAATTGTTATTATTATTATTATATTAATTTATATTTAATAAATATAAATAGAACTTATATTTTAAAGTTTTTTAAAAAGTATAAAAACGTATTAAACTAAGAAATTATTTTATAAATAGAAATTTGTAAAACTTTAAAAAATAATTCAAATATATACAAATTAAAAAATAATAATTATAATTTTTTCTTTGTTAATTGAAATAAATATTATTAAATTATAATATAAAAAAAAACAAAATCTATAAACGCTTGAAAATTATATTGATTTTATTTAAAAGTTTTAAATATCGTAAAATTATATAATATAAAATCGCAAATATTAATCGAATAAAAAAAAATATATATTATAAAAATATTAAAAATTTTTTTATATATTTATTATAATTTTAAAAAAAAAGTTTTACTTTATAATTCTTTGAAATAATATTATATTAATTCGAATTTCTTTTATTTATATTTTAATAAATATAAATTTTAAAATAAAAATTTATAATTTAAAAAAATTTAAAAAATTTCGTAATTTTTTTTAATAAATTTTATAAATAAATTATATATTTTTTTCGAGTAAACGAAAAATCGAACGATTTATCGAATTATTATTAATAAATAATTGATTTATATATTTTATAATA
This sequence comes from Acephala macrosclerotiorum, assembly GCA_014904845.1. Lineage (NCBI taxonomy): Eukaryota > Fungi > Ascomycota > Leotiomycetes > Helotiales > Mollisiaceae > Acephala > Acephala macrosclerotiorum. The sequence goes on along the minus strand of MU119865.1, from coordinate 12,683 downwards.
TAAAATCAAATATTTCGAAATATTAAATTTTTTATACGAATAATTAAATTTCGTATATTTATATTTAAATTTAATATAATATTACGTGAAATAATAATATAAAATTGATTTAAAAAAAGAAAATTTAAACAATTTTTTATCGATATAAATCGTATTTCATTTTTTGTATAATATAAAAAATTTAAAATTAATTTTTTTTATTATATTATTTTTATTTAATTTAAAAAAAAATTATATTATTATTTGATTATTAAATATTATTAATTTTAATATTAATTTAACGTTTTATTATAATTTTATAATATTTTAATTTATTAATTTATTTATAGTTTTATTTTTTTTAATTTTAATATATTTTAAAAATTATTTAATTTTAATATTATATATAAATATAATTTTTTAATAATTCAAAAAAATTTATTAAAATAAATTTATAATATTTTTTTAAAAATATTATTAATATATAATCAAAATCGTTTTTAATTAATTTCTAAAAAAATTTAATCGCGTATAAAATTTTTTTTTAAATTTTTATTATTTTTATATTAAATACATATAAAAAATTATTAATAAAATTTAATTTATTAGCGATTTATTATTCGTTTTAATATATAATATAATCGTATTTAATGTATTTTTTTTCTTTAATATATTATTTCAATTTATTCGAAAAAATAATAATATTTATTAATAAAAAATTTTTTATTATTATTTGAAAATTTTTAATATCGAATTTTTATTAAATTTTTTTATTAAATTTATTTTATAATTTGTATTATAATATAAATTTACGAATTATAATTGAAATATATTAAATTTTTATTTTAAAATATTAATTATTGATAATTTATAATTATAATATAAATTATATTTTAAATTTTTTTTAAAATTATTATTATTAAAAACAAATTCATATTTCGAAAAAAAATTCTTATTAAAATAGTTTTTTATATTAATAATATTTTTTAATTATTAAAATAAATATTTTATTAATAAATTTTATATATTTTTTTATTTTAATATTTATTATTTTATTTTTAATTTGTTTTTAAATTAATAAAAATTTTATTTGATTTATATATTATATTTTAATATTATATAAATAATTATTATTTTGCGTAATAAAAAAATCGATACTTTGTAAATTATTTGAATTAATTTTTGAATATAATATATAATTTTTTTAATTATATTTACTCGTTTAATTATATATTATTTAAATATTAATTTTTTATCGAATTATATATTAAATTATTAAAAAATTAATTAATTTTCGATTTTTAAAATTATTATAATTAAATATATTATAAAATTATCGTTTATTATATAATTTAAAATATAATTACTTTTTTTTTAATAAAATTAATTTTTTTAATTTTTTTAAAAACGAAAAAATTTTTTTTTTTTTTTTTTCATTTAAAATACTTTGTATATTTTTAATATATTTAAATTGTAAATTAAAATTTTAAATAAAAGTTTATATGAAATATAATATATAAAATACTTATAATAATAATAATTTTTATAGCGTTTTATATTTATTATTATAATTGTTCGTAATTTTTTTTTTAATTTAATTTAAATTTTTTTATTTGTAAAAAAAACGTTAATAAATTTAAATAAAATAAATAAATAATTTTAATTAATTATTTGTTATAAAAATCGTTTTTTGAAAAAAATATTAAATATTTTTTATATATTTATAATAATTATTATAACGTGTCGTTCGTTTATTATTACAATTTTTATATTATATATAAATATTATAATTAAATTTATTACGAATTTTTTAAATAAAATCTTTTTATATTAAAAATTAAAAATACTTTATATAAATGCAATTATAATAAAATGTTTTATTATAATACGTTTAAATTTTTTATTTATATATAAAAATAATATTATTATTTTTTAAAATCGAACGAATAATTTGTTTTTTTTATCGATTTTTAATATTATAATTATTTTTACGAGTTTTTAAATATTAAAAAAGTAATTTTATCGATTGTATTATTTAAAAAATTTGTATATTATATTTTTTATATATTTTTAATATATTTTAAATAATTTAATTATAATTTTATTATATTTTAAAAAAATATTTAATATTTTTATTATATTTTATTTAATTTTTTTTAATAAAATTATATGATTTTATTTTAAATAATTAATATTATTTTATTTATAAAAAAAAAAATTTTTAAATCGTTTTTCGTATTAAAATAATTTGAATTTTTTTTATAATATTTTTTATAATTATATTATTAAATATAATATTTTTTTAAAACTTTAATATTAATTTATATTATTTAATAATTTTATAAAAATTTATATAATTTTTTATATTATTAATAATATATTATTAATAATTTTATTTTATTTTATAAATTATAAAAAAAAATATATATATTTTTATTATTTTTTCGTACGAATTTATTTTTCGAAAATCGATATAAATTTAATATTTTTTAATAATCGAACGTTTATTAAAACATTATATAATTTTTTTTTTTATAATTTATTTATTATTTTAATCGTTAAATCGAAACTTTTTATAAATATATTTACAAAATTATTAATTTATATTATATTTATAAATAGAAAAAACATATAATTTTAATTTTAATAATTTAATAAATTTTTTTAATTTTTTTTTTAAAATTTAAAAATATATTTATTTTAATTAAATTATTTTTCGATTAAATATTATAATTATTTGAATAACGTAATTCGAATTATAATATATATTTTTTTAATAAATATATATATAAAATAAATATTAAAAAAAATAAAAAAAAATAATATATTCGTATTTTTAAATAAATACGTTTAATATATTAATAAAATTTATATTGTTATTATTAAATCAATTTATTAAATTTTTTTTATAATATATTATTTATATATTTAATTTGAATATATTATATTAAATATTAAAATTTTTATTAATTAAATATTTGAAAAATATATATATATAATATAATTAATAATATCGTATATATTAAATAATTTATAATAATTAAAAATTAAATATTTATTAATATTTATTTAAACTAAAAATTTGTTTATTATTAATTGATATTATTAAATTTTTTTTTTTTTTTTTTTTTACGTATATTAATATTTTAAATCGAAATTTAAATAATTTTATATAATTATTTTTACGATTATTTACAATTTTTAAACGTAAACAATATTTATATATTTAATAAAAATATTTTTCAAAATAATAATATAATACGATTTATTTTTAATTATATTAATTTAATAAATTTATAAATTTTTTAATTTTTATTTTTATCGTTTATAGTAATTATTATAATATTATTATTTATTTTTTAATATTAATTAAATTTGTTTTATTTGTCGATATTTATAAATTTTTAAATAATTGTAATTATTTTTAAAATTTTAATTAATAAAAATATTCAAATAATTATTTTTTCGATATTTTATTTTATAATAATATTATATTCGATTTATCGTATATTTAAAAACGATATATTTATTGTTTTATATTTTGCAATTTTTTTTTTTTATATTTTTGTTTTTAAAAAATTATAATATTAATATTCGAATTTTATATTAAATTTTAAAATTGTAAATTTTAAATTTTTAAATTTTTTATTTTTAAATTTTTTATTTTTATATTTACAAATAATATCGAATTTTTTTCGAATAAATTTAATTAATTCTTCGTTTTTTTTTTTGAAGTATTATTAAATAATATTTTTTTATTTTTATATATTTTTTCAAAATTATAATATTTTTTTATAAAGACTTTTTCGAGTTTATACAAATTTACAAAATATTATTTTTATTATTAATAATTACATTTAAATTATTTAAAACTTTTACGTATCGTATAAATTTTAAAATAGTAAATTTTATATTATTATATTTTTTATCGAATATTATTAATACGAATTATACGCGTTTTTAAAAAATAAAAACGTTTATTAATTTTTGTTGAAAAAAGAAATTTAAATTTGAAATATGTATTTACAATACGTGTTTTTAGTTTTTTATATAATTTTTTTATATTTTAAATTAAATATATATTTAATTATATTTTTTAATAAATTATAAATTCAAAATTTCGTATTTAAATTTAATCAAATAAATTATTTTATTTATTTATTAAAATTTTATCGATTTATTTAATTAAATTTTTTTTATTTATAAAAAAATATATTTAAATTAATATTTTAAAAATAATTTTGATTTTTACGTTTTATAAATATCGTTAAAAATAAATTTTTTAAAAATCAAATAATTATTATTTTTTTTAATAAAAACTTTTTTTAAATATTTTAATATAAAATCGTTTATTTTATTTTATTTCGAATTTATTTTTTTTATTAAAATTTAAATCTATTATATTTAATATATTTAAAACGAAATTAATTAATTATTTTTTTAATTTTTTTATATTTTTTATCGTTTTTTTTTATATTGAAAATATTAAATCATTTTTTAATTTTTTATTCCAAAAAAAATTTACGTTTAAAATTTCGAATTTACAATTTGAATATACTATATAAATAAATAATTATTTATTAAATTAATTATTGATTATATATTAATATTAATAAACAAATTTATTATTTTAATCGCGTTTTTATAAATTTTTTAATTTTTAATCAAATATTATAAATCGAAAATAATATTCTTATTTTAAATAATTTTTATATTATAAATATTTTTATTAATTATAATAATTTACATTTTAATAATTGCAATTTAATTATATTTATAATATTAAAACTTTATTTATTAATATTTTAATAATTTATAAAAATCTTATAATAATAATTATTATAATTAAAAATTAATTATTATATTATAAAACGAAAATAAATAATTAAAATAAATAAAAATAAAAATAAAAAATAATATATAAAATTAATAAAAATTAAAATTAAAATTTTTATTTATTTTATTTTTATTAAATAAATTTTTTTTAAATTTAAAAAATTTTTTTTTTTATTATTATTTTATATAATACAATTTCAATTAATAATTTTACTATATTTAAAATATATTTAAAAATACATTTTTTTATATTTTTCAAAAAATTTAATTTGAATTATTTTTTATTTAATTTAAAATTTTACAATTTAAAAATTTTATTAGTAAACGTAAATTTTTAAAAAAATAATTATTTTTTTATAAATTTTATCAATTTATTCGAATTTATATTTTAAATTTTAATTTTATTTTATTTTATTTTTTTATAATTTTTATTTTTATATTTAATTCAATTATTAATTTTTTTATCGAATTTTTTTTTAATTTATTATTTTTATTTTTATTTCAAATCGTAAATTAATTTAAAAATTTAATTCAAATATTCGATTTTTATTTTCAATTTCAATTTTTTATTATTTAATTAATTAATTCAAAATTATATAATAATTTTTTTTAATAATTTTTAATTAAAACTTATAAAAATTTTATTTATATTATTATACAAATAATTTGAAATATAATATTAATATATTTTTTTTTAAAATTTTCTTTTTTTCTTATAAATTTTTTTTTTTTTACAAATTTTTTTTTTTCAAAATATTTATTTTTATTCTTTCGATTACATTTTTCGATTTAATTCAAATCTCGTCGTAAAAAATATTTTTAAATTTTTTTAAAATTTATTTTTATTTCAAAAATTTTTTTTAAATTTTTTTAAAATTTATTTTTATTTTAAAAAATATTTTATAATAAATAAATATTTAAATATAATAATATTAATATACGAATTTCGTAATTTACTATTATTAATACTTTTATAATTTTTTATTATTACAAAATAAATAATCAATTTTAATATTAAAAAAATTAAATAAAAAATAAAAAAAATTATATATAATAAAATTATTTTAATATAAAACGAAAAATAAATTCAAATATATATAATTATTTAAAATAAATACAAATATAATAATTATTAAAAAATTAAAAACTTTAAACAAATTTTTTTAATATTAAATATATTTTAAATTAATTATAAAATTAATTTTAAAAAATTTATAAAATTTATAATTCGATTTTATAATTTGCATTTTATAAAATATAATAATATTTTCGATTTTTTTAATCAATTATTTTTAAATTAATAATAAATTATTAAATTTTTATTCGATTATAATATTTTTTTAAATTTAATTGATTTTATAATTTCTTTAAAATTTTAATTTTATTTATGAAATTTTTATTATTATTTTAATTCAATTTTTAATTTTTATTAAAATTCAAATTTACTCGATTATTATATTCGATAAAATCGTTCAAAAAATATATATTAAAAAAAAATATTAAATTTTTTTTTTATATTTATTAATATTATTTTTTTAATATATAATTAATTTAATTTTAATATTTTCGATTTTTCTATTTATTACAAAAAGTTTTATTATATTAAATTTAAATATTTTTATTAAATATTTTTATTTTAAAAAAAATTTAATAAAAAATAAAAAAAATAAAATTATAAATATAAAAAACAAAAAAATTTTAAAAATTTTTTTAAAAAAATTAAAATTTTTATTTTTATATCGTTTTAAAAAAACGATTAAAATATTAATATTATTATTTTTCAATAAATTAAAAAACTCGTTTAAAATTTAATTTTATTTTTATAAATTTTAAATAATTTTATTTTAATTAAAAATTTCAATTTTATTTTTTCTATTTTTAAATTTATTAATTATATTACATATAATACTTTTTATAATAAAAAGAATTATATAATTTAATATAAATATATTAAATATTAAAATCGTTGAAATTATAATCAAATTAATTTTATTTATTTTAATAATAATTTAAATATTATTTTATATATAATTATTAATAATCAAATTTCTAATAATAATTTCTTTTTTTTTTAAAATATATTTTTTTTAATTTATTTTGAATTTTATAAATCGATTAAATTATTAATATTAATTATATTAATTATATTATTAATATTTTTTTCAATTTTATTTTTAATAATTTTATTCGCGAAAATTACAATATTTATAATAATATTAAATTTGAAAATATTAAAATTATTAATATTTTTATTTTCAATAAAAATAATAAAAGAATTTATATACAATTTAATAATATCAAATTTTATTTTACGATAAATTTTTTAATTTTATTTCAATATTTTAATTATTTAAATATAATATTAAATTTATAATATTTTAAAATTTAATATTTTAAATTATTAAAAATATTAAAATTAATATAATAATAAAATATAAATTTTTAATTTTTTAATTAAATAAAATAATTTATTACAAAATTTATTAATATTATTAAATTTATTATTTTTTTTTCGATTATATAATTTAATTATTAATTTTTTTAACAAATTAATTTTTTTACTCGTTTTTAATTTTTTTTTTCAAACGTTTTATTCGTTTATTTTAAAAAAAAATTTCGATTTTAAATTTCTTTTTATTATTATTTTAATTAATTTTAAATTTGTTTTTAAAAAATTAATTATATTTCAAATTTATATTATTAATCAAAATATAATTTAATAATATAATCGATTTAAATATTTAAAAATATAAAACGTTAAAAAACTTTTTATTATATATAATAATATTAATTTTATAAAAAAATATTATTTTAATTTTTACGTTTATAAAATTTATATTTTAATTAAAAAATCTTTTTTTTATAATTATTTTATCGAATTTAAAAAATATAAAATAAATTTTATTTATTTAAATATTATTAATTTAATATTAATTAAAAATTATAATAATAATCAATATTTAATTATTTTTAAATATAATAAATTTAAAATAATTCGTATTTATATTATTAAATTTAAAAACGAAATTATAAATTATTTTATTTATTTTAAAAAATATTACAAATATTCGAATTTAAATTAAATAATTAAATATTTTTAAAATAATAATAATAGTAAATATATTTTTAAAAAATTATAAAAAAAATTTCATAAAAAAATATTAATTAAAAATTAATAAAATTTTATAATTTTTAAATAAATAAATTTATTAAATATTTTAATTATATAATTTATTATAAAATTATTTTTATTTTGAAATATATTAATATTAATTTAAAATATTAATTAAAAATCGTTAAATATATTAATTATTTTTATATAAAAAAATTTTATTTTAAAATTAAATTTTTTTTTTTTGAAATATAAAACGATTAAAAATTATATATTAATTATATTTATTATTTCGAGTTTATTATTTATTATAATAATTCAAAAAAATTTATAAAATTTATTTACAATAAAATTAATTAAAATATTTTTATTAAATACAAAAAAAATAATATTTATTGAATTTTAAAATTAAATAATTATATTTATTACAATATTATTTTATAAATTATTAAATAAATAATTTAATAATAATTTAATTTTAAAAATATTAAAAATGAATTAAATTGAAATTTTTTTTTTTAACTTTATTAAATTTAAAATTATTTATATTTTTAAATATATTAAATCGATTTTTATTTTAATTTTTTTTTAAAATTAAATTTTAAAAAAAACGTATTATAATAAAAAATTTCTTTATAAAAAATATAATATTAATTCGATTTATTTAAATTATTAATCGTTTAATTTTTAATCGTTTAATAATTTTACGATTAATTTCAATTTAAAAATAAACGTTTTAATTAAAAATCGTCGTTTAAATTAATAATTATTTTTTTGTTTTTTTTTTTTAAATATATAATAAATTTTAATAATACTTTGACAATTTTTTTCAAATTATATTAATTAAAATATTAATTTTTTGATTTTTGATTTTTTTAATTTCAATTTTTTAAATATTGATATTTTAAATTTTATTATTTCAAAAATGGTTTTTAAATACTTTAAATATTAAATAAAAAAATTCGATTATTTTTTTTTAAAATTTTAAACGATTAAAAATTTATTATTATTTCGATTTTTAATTTTTAATAAAAATTAATTATTGATTTTAATTTCAAAATTTTTTAATCAAACAAATTATTATTGAAAAATTCAAATTTTTATCGAATAATTAAATATTAATATATTTAAAAATATAAATACGATTTAAATATTAAAAATATTAAATTAAAAAAATTTTATAATATAAATCTTTAAAAAACTATTTAAAATTTTTAAACTTTTAAAAACTTTTTTTAAAATAAATTAATAAATTATTTAAAAAACAATTTCAAAAATTTATTTAATATTATTTTATTTATTTTATAAAATTTTAATTTTAAATATATTTTATAATAAAACGCTAATAAAAATTTCGAAAATATTAATTAAATTTAATATTTATTTTTTTATTTAAAATTCTTTTTTTTAAATTATAATTTTTAAATTATTAAATACAAAATATATTAATTTATTATTTTTTTATTATTATTTTTATTAAATTTCAAATTATTAAATTTTTTTAATTTATATTTTATTTTTACGTATATTTTTATTTTTAATAAATTTTCTTTTTTTAATTTCTTTTAATAAATTAAATTTTTATAAATTATTTAAATTTAAAACTTTAAAACAAATTATAAAAATTTTAATTTAATTATAATAAAAAAAATTATTTAAAACGAATATAATTTTTTAATTAAAAATAAAATATAAATATTAAAAAATTATTCGTTTAATTCAAAATTTTTTACAAATAAATAAATTTTTAAAATCAAAACAATTATATATATAAAATTTTTTTATAATATAAAATTTATTAAATAATTCGTAATTTTAAATAATAAAAAAAAATTAATTTTTATAAAATATTTGTTTTATAATTAAATTTATAAATTATAAAATTATTTTTATTATAATTATTATTTTTAATTACAAATTTAAATAAATATATATAATAATAAAATTTTTTTATAAAAGAATTAATATTAATATTTAAATCAAATTATTTACAAAATATAATATTATTAATACTATTAAATTTCAAAAAAAGTTTTACGATTTAAAATAATTATTTTACGTATAATATAATATTTTTATTATATTTTTAAAAAAATTTAAATTTAAAATATTAAATACAAATTTTTTGATTTTTTATAAAAACAATTTAATTATTACAATTTCTTTAAATAATTTTTTTATTATAAAAGTTTTTAAATCAAATATTAATATTTTTAAAATATTTATAAAAATTTTAAATCGATTTATATTTACAAAAAACGATTATAAAATTAAATTAAAATTTTTAAAAAAATATTAATTAATAATTGATTTTTTTATATATATTATATTTAATACTAGATTTAATTTAATTTTTATTATTTTTATTATTTTTTAATTTTTTTCGAATTTTATAAAAATTTATATAACGATTATTAAACGAATTTTTAAATATATTAAATATATTTTATATATAAATTTAATATTTCGCGAAATTTTTTAATTATTAAACGATTTTACGAATTCGAATTAAATAAAAAAATTTTAATTTTCAATGATCAATTTTTAATTAAATTTTTAATTTCGATTTTATTATTATTTTTTAATTTTTAAAATATTAATTTACAATTTTTTTTTTTTTTATAAAATCAAATATATTAAATAAATTAATATTATTACAAAAATTATTTAATTATAAATTTTTTTTTAACAAATTAATAAAGATTTTAATTTTAATTAAAAATTTTTTAATTATTTATAAAAATAATTAAAAACGATTAATTTTATAATCGAATTAAATATATTAAAATTTATTATTATTTCGTTTATAAAAAAATCGTTAAAAATAGTATTAATTTATAATATATTTATATTTAAAAACAAATTACAAATAATTTATTTAAATTTTTATTTCGAAATAAATTCAACGTATTTTAAAAATTTATAAAAATTAAATAAAACTTTTTATTCAAAAAAAAAATTTAATTTTAATAATTTTATTATTTAAATATTAATTAAAAAAATTTTTATTTAAATATAATTTTTTTATTTTTATTTGTTTACAAATTATTTATATATTTTTTATATTTTTTATATTTATTATTTTTTTATAAATCGTTTTTTTTTATTAGATTTTAATTATAATTTATTAAAAACGTAATTAATTTTTTTATAATATATAAAAATTTATATTTATTTTTTGTATATAAATATTATAAAAACTTTATTTATATAAAAATATTAAAAAATAAATTTAAATTTTAAATATATATTTATAATATATATTTTTAATTTTTTATATAATTTTTTTATATATATAAAAAACTTTTAATTTTTTTTATATTTTAAATTCAATATATATTTAATTATATTTTTTAATAATTTTAATAATCGTTTTTCGAAAAAATTTTAAAAAATTTTAAAATTTTTTTTTTTAATATTTAATTATTAAAATAAAAAAATATTTATAAATTATAATATATCGATTACTTTTAACGATTAATTCAACGTATTCGAATAAAAAATTAAAATTATACGAATAATTTATAGTAATTTTATTAATAATATAAATATCGAAAATAATTATATAATAAATCACGTATAAACTAATTAATTTATTTAAACGTATATATATAAAATTTTTTTTTTTTCGAAAAAACTCGATATAATAATAAATTTATTTATTTTTTTTTCATATAAAATAATCGTTTAATAAATTATAAATTTGAAAATTTTTATAAAATTAAATTTTATTAAATATTTTTTATTAAATGCATTTTATAATTAATTATTTATTAAATTTTTTAAATTTAAAATATTTTTTTAAATAAATTAAAAATTAAAAATATTAAATTTTACATTTTAATTTTTAATTTTTTTAAAATTTTTTTAAAAATTATTTTTTAAAATTACAAAAAATCTAATAAATTAAAACGTAATTCAAATTCTAATTTTAATATAAAACATTTAAAAACGAAACAAAAAATCGACAAATCGTATATTTAATTTTAATTATTTTTTAAAAAATAAAATTTTTAAAATTTTTAATTTTTAATTAATTTAAATAAAAACATAAATTAAAATACTCGATTTTTAATTCAAAAAAAAAACTCGTTTATTACGTTTAATAATACTCGAAATAAAAAAAAAATATAAAATCTTTTTACGTTTTGAAAATTGTTTAAAATAATTTAAACGATTTTTAATTTTCAATTTTTATATCAAAATTATTTAATTAATAATCAAATATCGAATTTTTTAAATCGCACGTTTTAATATTTTATTTAAATATTATTATAATATATTGAACTCGAAAATTTAATATTATTAAATTTTAATCAAATAATAATAATATTTTTTAAATATTTAATTATTATATTTTTTATTTTATTAATTTTTTTAAATTTTAAATTATTAAATATAAAATAAATCTCAATAAATAAATTAATCGTTTCAAAAATTTTAAATTGCTTTAAATAAACGTTTTTTATAAATACTTTATTTCTTTTTTTAAAAAATATTAAAATTGGAAAAATTATTTATTTTATTAATAATATTTTTTTATTTTTTAAAATAAATTTATTTTATTATTATATACAAATTTTAATTATTATTTAAACTACAAATAAATTTTTTTTTTTTAATAAAAACAATATTAAAATAAACGAATTTTATTAAAAATATATTAAAATTATTATTAAAATTTATATAAATATTTATAATTTTTTATATAATAAAATTTAATTAAATAATATTATATAATAATTATAAATTTAAA
>MU119863.1:2216-15346 GCA_014904845.1 Acephala macrosclerotiorum | reverse complement strand
TATTTATATTTTTATTATTATTAAAATCAATAAATTTAATAATATTTTCATTTTTATTATTATTTAAAAAATTTTAATATTTATTTCTTTTAATAAATTTTTTCAAACGATTTTCAATATATAATTTTATTTATTTTTTTAAATAAATATTTTTTTTTCAATTAATTTATTTAATAAATTCGATATAAATTTAATTATTTATATAATAATTTAATATTTTTAAATATATTTTAATTAATGAATTTAATATTATATATTAAAACAAAATTTTTTTCTTAAATTAATTTTTTTCGTATTTAATAATAAACATCGAAATATATTTGATTTTATTTACAATTACACTTTTTTTTTAATCTCGATTTTTTCATATTTTCGTTTCACATTTTAATTTATTTAATTCTCAATTCAAAAAACTTTATTCGATTATATACTTCGTTTCAATTAAGAGTTTTTTAAATAGAAAATCGAATTTCAATAAATAAAACAATTTTTTTATTATAAATTATATAAAATAATATATATTTAATTAATTTATAAATAATCTTTCGATTTGTAAAAAAAAATAATTAATAAATATTCTAATCAATTTTTCTTATTTTTTTTTATTAAAATAATTAATATAATAATAATAAATTAATATTTTTATTTAATTATTTTATTTATTTTCGAATTGTATACGAAAATAATAATTCGTTTGATTTTAAATTTATTTAATTCTTTGATAATAATTCTTTTAAATTCGAGTTTTTCGTTTAATTTTATATAATTGAAAACGTTGTATTTATAAATAATATTATTATAAATAAACTTAATAATTTTTTTAGAAATCGAATTTTTTATTAATTTGATTTTAATTTAATAGAAAAAATTATTTCGTATTATAATTAAATTATTAAATATTTTATATTACGAAAGTTTAATTATATTTATTTTAATACAATAAAATAATAAAATAATTTTCTAAAAATATAAAGTTTTTTCGTATTTTTTTTTGTTTTTATATTGATAATTATTATAATTTATTATAATATTTTAAATGTTTTCATAGTATTTTTTTTAATAGTATTAATTAATTATTCGATAGTAAATACTTTTTTTTTTAATATATTTAAACTTATTATATAATTTAATTATAATTATTATATACTATTTTAAATTGTTTAAAATAAATCGAAAAAAATAAAATTTAATAGTATTTTTTTATAATATTTTATTTCGAATATTATAATTAACAAATTTTCGAATTAATTTGTAAAATTTTATTTTTAAAAACTATTTTAATCGTTTTAAAATTATCAAATATTAAATAATATTTTGAGAATAATTCGAATAATTATTATTAAAAAAAAAAATAGTATTATTATTATTGTTATTATTTAATAGTTTATTAGTTTTAAAAAAAGCGATGAATACGACGTATACGAAAAATATAATCGATATCGAAAATTAAAAATTAAAAATATTAAATTTAAATTTTTTTTTTTAAATTTGATTTAATAATTTAAGTAAATATTTTCGTTTTACGTATTTATTTTTAATTACAAACGATTTATTTTTAATTTTTCAATTAATTTTACGTTTTTTAATCGAGATTAAAATTATTTTAATATAATCAAATTCGATTATAATAAACATATTAATATTTGTTTTTTTTTTTAAATTATCGTTTTTTATTTGCGATTTTTTAAATAATTCGTTTATAGTAATATAAATACTTTTTCTAATATATTTAACTTCGAAATCGAACAATTGTATTTAAACGAATTAATAAATAATTAAAATATTAAAAAAATTTATTATTACTCGATTTAATTAAATAACGAATATATTAATATTCGTTTCAAAAATGAAATAAATACTATATAATCAAAATTGTAATTTGTAAAAGTATTTTAAAACTTTTTAATACTTTTTTTTTATCGTATTATAATTTCATTTAATAATATTTTAAAGTTTTAACTCGTATCAAATTACTCGTTTTCGTTTTTGTCGTTATATTAATCGAATATTTTTCTATATTTTTATTAATTAATATTAATATTTAAAATAATTATTTTCTATTTATTAATAAAATCGTAATAAATTTTACAAAGTATTAAAATTGTCGTAAATTTGTTTTATAAAAATATTATAACGATTTTTTATTTTTTTTCTTATTCGAAAAATTCGTTTTTTCTAATTAATTAATATAACGATTTAATAATAATATTAAAATATTAAATTTATATTTTATAATAAATACAAATTTCAATAAAAATTTTAATTTTAAAAATATTATTATATTTAATTTATTTTAAAATTTTAATAATTTTTGTATTTTCAAAAAAACGTTTTTTAAAATTATAAATAAAACTAATAATAATTATTTTGTTTTAATAAAATTGTAATTTAAATTTTATATAAATTTAAATTTTCTCGATTTAATTTAGTATTTTATTTAAATTTTAAATATATTTAAAAACGAATCGACGAATTTTTAAAAGTATTAATTTGTTATTATAATTCGTATAAAAATTTTTGATTTTTACGTTATTTAAAAATAATATTGCGATTTTAAAAAATACGTTTTTTAGAATTGTTATAATAATTTGAATAAATTGAATTATAAAATTAATTATTTTTTAAAGTAATATTATTATTCGTAGAAATTTTAATAAAATTATAAAAGTAATTATATTTTTATTTTGAATATTTAACGTAAATTGATTATATTTAAAAAAAAAAGTTTATTAAAAAAACGTAAAAATATTTAATAAATTTTTTAAAAAATTTATTTACGAAAAAAAATATATTAACGTTTTTTAAAATAATTGAATTTATTTTTATAATCGTATTAATTAATTAATAAATTTTAACGATTTTTTTCGCGATTAAAAATTATAAATTTCAATAAAAATTATTTCTTTTTTTAAATATTTCACGATTAAATCGTTTTTAAAATATTTTTATTATAATCGAAAATAAAATTTTAAAATAATAAAAATTTTTTTTTATTACGTCGTATATTAAATTGTTTTAATACGAATAAACGAATTAATATTTTTATAGATTTTAAAAAAAATTTTTTAATTAAATATTATTATTTTTTTATAATTAAATATTATTTTATTAAATATTTTTTTTTTAGATTTTTATAATTAGTTTTCGATAAATAGAAATATTAATCGTTTAAAAATAAATTATAATTTTTTTAATATTGAAATAATTCGTAATAATAAATATTTTATATATTTTTTAATATATTTTTGAAATATTTTTCGCGTTTTAAATCGTTCGAATTAATTTTTTAATTTCGTCGATTAAATTAATAAATCGTATTTTTTTTAAATTTGAGTTTATATATCGTATTAATATTTATATTAAATAGTTTTAAATTAAAATTATTTAGTAATAAAATCATTTTTTTTATTTGAATTTTTTTTTCGTTTTTATATTCAAAAATTTTTCGATTTCGTTTTTTTTTAATAAAATAAAATAATTTATATTTTATATTATTTTCTAAATATTTCTTTTTGATGTTTATATTTAGAAATAGTAATATTATTATTAAAAATTTTTTTTTCGCTTTTTTATTAAAAATCTTTTTATTTAAAATTTTATTTATTTATTTTTTATTAAAAAAATTTTTTTTTTATAAAAAATCGAAAAAAATAATTTCATTTTTTATATTATTTTATTTGTATTTTTTTTTAAATTAATAATATTTATTTTAATTGTATTTATTTTATATAAAGTAATATTAAAAATATTTAATAAAAAATCAAAAATAAAAAGAAATTCGTTAAAATATAAAAATTGTTTACAAATTTTAATATTATATTATTTTTTAATAATATTAATATTTAGTTTTTCGCATTATATTTTTTTTTCAATATTTTTTCAATTCGAGAATATATACGAATATAGTAATTTCTAATAATTTAATGCAAATAAATTTTCAAAAAAAAAACAATTATAATCGTACAAATAAAATTGAGATTTTTAAGATCTCGAAATATATTATTTTACGAATTATTATTTTGGTATTCAATTTGTATTTTTATTGTAATAATAAATAATTTTATATTCGATTTCGTATTTAATTTTTATTTTTATAATTATTATTTCAATAAATTCGAAATTTTATTTAATAATAATAAATAATTAAAAATTTTTAATATTTGTAATAATATTATTGAAATTTTGAATTATATACGTAAAAATAATATAATATTTCATTTTAATATTCAATATTTCGTATTTTTTATTTGAATCAATTGATTTAAATAAATTAAAATATAGTTTAAAAATAATAATAATATATTTTTTTTTTAATTAATAATAAAAAATCGATTTCTACGAGATTAATTTCGAGTATTATAAAATTTTTAATAATAAAAACAAATTAATTCGTTTTTTTAAATATTTTATAAAAACTTTAAAAAAATTGTTTTATAAAATCAATAATTTTTAATATTTTTTTTATTATAATAATTTTAGTATTTATTAAAATTAAATAATAAATATTGAATTTTTATTATTAATTAATAATTATTATAATAAAATTTGATATTTTTAAAGTATTAATAATTATTTTTATTCTTTTTTAAATTCTTAAAAACGACGTTATACTTTTAAAAAGTTTTTACGATAAAATTTCGTTAATAAAATTATTATTTTTAACGTTAAATTATTATTTTAAAGTTTTATTTTTCGATTAATTTATATTTATTTTCTTTCGTTTTTCGTTTTAAACGCTTTATAAAATTTATTATTATAATTCGATTTTTAAATATTTTTTTTTTGTTTTTATTTTTCGTTAAAAATTTTCTCGTATACTTTGAATTTTATTTTTCAATTTACTTATTATTATTATATTTATTATTATTATATTTATTGACAATTTTTCGTAGAATTTATTAATAATCGCTTTATTAAAACTTTAAACGTTAATATTATTATTATTGAAAATATACGACGATAAATTCAATTTTTTTAAAAATTTTTATTAATATTAATTTTACTTTTTTTTTAAATAGTAAATTGAATAAATTTTTAAATTTTTTATATATTTTTAAAACGTTTATTGAAATCGTAATCAAAATTTTTTTTAATTATTTGTTTTATAATTTAATTATATTAATATCGATTATTTTTAAATATAAATAATCGCGAAAATCGATTACGATTTTAGAAATTATAATATTATTAATCGTTTTCTCAATAATAATATTTATAATTAATTAATTCATTTATAAATAAATAATAATTTACGAAAAAATAATTAACGAAAAAATCGATTTCTTTGTTTTTTGTTTATTTGAAATACTCGAAATAATATTATTTATTTTATTAATTATTGTATATAGCGTTAATTTTTATTACATTTTTTTAAACGATTAATAGTATATTTTATAAAGATTTAATCGATATTAAACTATATAAAATTCTATATTCGTTTTTTTTCATATTATTATATTTTTTTCGTTTACGATTAAAAAATTTTTCTCGTTTATATTCTCGTGAAAAAATAAACTAATTTTAATTTTAATTTATAAAGATTATAATATTATTCAATTTTTGAAATATTTTTATAGTATTAGCGTTTAAAGCGATTTTCAAATCGTTGAATAATACGAAAAAAAAAAAAAGTTTTTTTTAGTTTTTTAGTAAAATTATTTATTTGAATTAAAAATTTTAATATTAATATTTATCGAATTCTTTAGATTTAAATAATACGTAAAATCGAAAATTGAAATTCAATATAAATTTTTTTAATAATTATATATATTTTTCATTGAATTTTTTTTATAAATAATTCGAATAAAACAAAAAATAATAAATTATTAATTATATTTAAAATTATTTTTTATATTATAATATTCAAATATTTTTATTAAATTTTCGAATATTTTAAATTATTAATTTTATTATATTACTATTTTTTTTTTTATATTTATATGCGATAATCGTTTTTTTATATATTTTATTATAATTATAAATAAATATTTTTATCGACTTATAATCGATTTTTTTGAAAATTCGTTTTTTAATATATATTAAAATTTTTTTTATAAATTCGCGTTTTTAATATTATTTATTTAATTTATTTTATTTAATCAATTTTTTAAATATTTAATTAAACAAATTTATATACGTTTTTATTATCAAAAGATTTTTTGTAAATTAATTAATAATTTTATATAAAAACTTTATATTTACTTAATAATATTTTTAATTGTATTCGCGAAAATTTTTTTTTAAAATATTATAAAATTCTTTTTTTAAATAATTTTTAGTATTGTACTCTAATATAAATCGAATTTGCTTTTTGTAAATCGAATTAATATATTGTAAAAATCGTATTTTTTTGATTTTTAAAATAATTTTATAGTTTTTATACATATTATTGTATTATTTTAAAAAAATCGTAATATTGTTTTTTTTGAATTAAAGTACTTTAAAGACTCTAAAAAAAAGTATTTATAGTTCTAATACAAATACGTATTTCTCGAAATTTTACATTTTTAAAAAATTGTTTTTATTGTTCGTAAAAATTTTTTTAGAAGAAATCGATAATATAATTAAAATAAAAGTATTTTCTATTAAAAAAAATAAACTTTAACGCGAATAATTTATTAATTCTAGTTTTTAAATTAAAAATTAATTTAATAATTTAAAAATACGAATTTTCAAATTATTATTTTTAAATAAAATTCGTTTTAAGAATTAATTTCTATTTATATTGTTTTCTCGTAAAAAAATATTTATTTCAATTTTTATTTGTAATTTTATTCGTTTATTCATTTTAATAAAATATATTTTTTAAATAAATACTTTTTTAATCGATTTTTTTTAATTAAAATTTTTTATTTCAATTTTTTTCGTATTATTTTTTGAAATTCGAGATTTATTTTAATTTTACTATTTTAATTTGAAAGTAATTACAAACAATTCGCGAATTACAATTCTCAAAAAAATTAAAATTAAAATATAAAACAATAAAACAATTTCATTTTTTAACGCTATAATTTCTTTTCTTTTTTATATTAAAACTTTCTTTTTTATATTTTAATTTCTATTAAAAATAAAATTAATTACTATAAATAATTACTACGAATTTCTTTTTTTCTTTTTTATATTCGTTTTAATACTAATTATTTTAAGTAATTCAATACGTAATTTTCATAAATCAATATTTCTTTATAATTTCGTAATTTTATAATCAAATTATTTAATTTCAAATAATATAATTAAAACAAAAAATTCTCGTTAATTGATTTTTAATTTTCGATTTTTAATAATTTAAATTTTTTTTTAATAATAATAAAAAATAAAATATATAAATCGCATATAAATAATTTTTAGTGAAATCTATTAAAATAATTCATTTCTCGATATCGTTTTACTAATATAAAAAAACAATAAAATACAAAATAAAAAAATTTAATCATAAATTAATTCGTTTTAATCAATAAACTAAATTTATTCGAAGTAATTCGTAATTCGTAAATCAATTAATTAATCAATTAAAATAAAAATAAAAAGAATTATTAATTAGTTTATAATAAGTGAAAATTTTTTATGTATTAAAAAACACGTGATTAATATTACTCTCGAAATTAACTATTTACAAAAATTTTTGAAAAAAGAGTATATAATTTTATTATACTATTTATAATATAAAAAAATAAATATTTATTTATATTTTAATATAATTATTAATGAATTAAAAAATATTTCGAAGTATTATATTAAATAAAAATAAAAAAATTATTTTCGAATTTTAAAAAAAGTTTTTTATTCGATTTAATACGAAATTATTTATATTAATAATATAATATTTATAAATTAATAATTTATTAAAAAAAAATTAAATTATAAAAATTGAATTATAATTTCAAATTTTTATATATTTAAATAATTTATAATTATAAAACGTTATTTCGTTTTAAATAATATTAAATAATATATAAATAATTTTAATTAATATTTTATTTAATAAATATATAAACGATTTTAAATTAATTATAAATTTTAATTTATTCGTTAAAAAAATAAATATTAAAAAACTTTTAAAAATTATTAAAAAATTATATTAATAAAACGTTAAAATCGTAATAAACTTTATAAATAATATAATAAAATAATATTATAATTTGAAATACAAATTAATAATAATAAATATTAAAAATAAAATATTATTTATTAAAAAAATCGAATAAAAAACTATTAAAATAAAAAAACTCGTATACGAATTAAATTTTTTATTAAATTAAAAAATATATTTAATTATATTAATAATATATTTCGAATTAAAATTTAAAAAAATTAAATCATTTTTAAAAAATCGATAAAAATTAATAAAATTAAAAATTAAATTATATTATAAATAAAAAATTTATTAAATATAACGAATATAATAACGCGAAATATTTAATAAAATTTTAAAATTTTAAAAACTTTAAAAATTAATATAACGAATAATATTTAATTTAATTTTTAAAAAATATAAAAAAAATCGTTAAAAAATACGAAAAAAAAAAATCGTAATATTTTAAAAAAACGTTTTTACGAACGTTTTTAAAAAATTATATAATAATAATTATAAATTTTCGTTTATTATTATTTGATAATATTATAATTAAAAATTTATTATTTTAATTTCGTAATAAAATTATTAATATTATATTCGATTAAAATTAATAACGTTATAATATTAATATAATATAATTTCAATTTCTTATATTTAAATATTTTTTATTATATAAAAAAAATCGTTTTAATTCGAATTAATAATATAAATAATAAAAAAAAACAATTATTATTTGATTTTTATTATTGATATATTTAAAACGCGTTTATAAAAAATTTAAAAAATTATATAATACGAATTATAAATTTAATTAAAAAAAATACGTTAAAAAATATTTTAATAAATTACTCGTCGTAAAAATTAAATTCAATCGAATTAAACGAAAAATTAAACGAAATAATATAATAATACAAATAATAAACTCGTTTTTTAATACACGAAAAAATAAAACGATATTAAAATAATAAATAAAAAAACTCGAAATTTTTTTTTAAAAAAATGTAATCGATTAATTAAATTAATTTAACGAAAAAAAATTACGATATTAAATAAACTTATTATAATATATAAATTATTATTAATAATAATAAATATTTTAATATTTAATACGAAAAAAACAATTAAAATATTAAAAAATCTTATTATTAAAATCGATACTATAAATAAAAAAAATAAATTCGTAAATAATTCGAAAACTTTATAAAAGAAAATAAAAATATATAATTTTACGAATTATATCGAATAAATTATTACGTTATTTTACTCGTAAATAATTTTATTAAAAATTTATAAATAATTATTAATACGTTAAAAATTAAAAATATTTTTTTTTTTTTTTTTTTTTTTTTTAAATTCAAATTATATAAATATTTATAATTTTAATAAATATTAATATTATTTATTTTAAAATACTATAAAAAAAATAAAACGTTTATATATTAAATCGAATTATTTTTATATTATATTAAATTTATAACGATTAATAAAAATAAATTATATAACGTTTAAAATTATATTTTGATAATATATATTTAATTTAATTTATTTATAAATCGAAAAAAAAAATCGATTTTAAAAAAATACGTCGATTTAAACGTAAAAATACGAAATTCAAATTTTTTATTAATTTTAAAAAAAGTTTAATATATATTATTAATAAATAATATAATATTATTTTCGAATATAATAATAATTTATTTGAAAACGACAATTAAATAAAAAACGAATTATAACGAGATTTAAAATTATTAAAAATTTTATATAATATTTTATTTAATTAATTACGAAAAAATAATAATATATAATTAAAAATTAAAAATAAATCGAAAATTAAATATAAATAACTCGTTAAATATTTTTTACGATTAAACGATTAATACGAATTTGAATTTAAAAAAAAATATAAAAAATAATAAAAACGAAAAAAAAAATATATAATTTTATTATAATGAATTAATTTATTTAATATTTATTTAATATAATTTTTAAATTATTAAATTATTTTTTTATTTATATTATTAATATATTCGAAGTTTTTTTTTTTTTTTTAAAAAAAATCGATAATAAATTATAATAAAAACGTTATAAATTTTTTTTATATTTAAAATTATTATAATATAATAATAAATGCGTAATTTTAATTTTTATTTATTTAAAATTATTATTATAATATAAAAAAAAATATTTTTATTATTATTATTATTATATTATAATGTTTATTATAATAAAAAATTTTATTTCGAAAATAATATTAATTATATACGATTTCGAATTATATATATATATTATATAATATTTATTTCGATAATTTAAATTTTTTTTTTAATAATTAATAAAAATTAATTTTATTAATTTTAAATTAAATTTAATTATATTTATTATAAAATATATATTATTTAATAAATTAAAAATATTAATTTTTAATATAATTTTAATGAAATTAAAATATTTAATATTATATTTTAATAAATAAAATATTTTTTTCGTTTCGAAAAAAAAAAATTCGTTCGACGACTCATTAAACGAGCCAATAGTAAACGAGTTTTTGTTTTTTTTTATTCGACGTATATTTTATTTCGTAAACTTCGTAAAAACGTTTTTAAAAAAAATTAAAAATTTTTCGATTTTAGTAATTTATTTTTATTTTAAATTTCAAATTAAATATTTTTAATTTGAGTATTTTATAAGTATTTAAAATTAGTATAATTATTAAAATATAATAATTTAAAATTTTATTAAGTAATAAAATCGATAAATTGATAAATTTTTTAATATTTAAAATAAAAACGTATTTTTTATAAAATTTTATATTATTAAAAAAAAAAATTTTAAAAATTTTATTTTTTATATCGAATTATTACAATCGATTTAATTAATTTAAATTAATTTTTTTAATATATAATTTTAAAAGAAAACTTTTTAAAATCTTCTTTGAAAATTACGTAATTATTTTAATATTTAAATATTTTAATATTTTAAATAAAACGTATTTATTATAAAATTTTATATTAAATTATTTTATTTAATATATAATTATAAAAATATTTAATATTTAAATAAATATTTTAATATTTAAAATAAAAATACATTTATTATAAAATTTTATATTAAAAAAATACTTTTTAAAATTTTCGTTTTATATTTAATTATTACGATCGATTTAATTAATTATAAAAAATTATTTATTAAAATTTTTTTTTAATATTTTAATATTTAAATACTTAAAATAAAAATGTATTTAGAAATTTAATAATTATTATTTTAATTAAATATAATTATATTCTATTAATTTGCGTAATAATAAATTAATAAAATTATTTGAAATTTATAATTATAATTGTATATTTATTAAAATTTTAATATTTTTTATTAAATCGATTATATATTAATTCGAAATTATAAAATTATAAAATTCTTTAATAAATCAATTAAATTACTATATTTAAATATTTAAATTAAATTTAAATAAAATTATTTATTGTAAAAAATATTAATATTATATATATATAAAAAAATTAATATTAATTTTTAAATTAAATAAATAATAATATTATAATATTAATTATTATAAAATTTTTTTATAAAATTTATAATATTAAAAAAACGTTTATATAAAATATTTAATATATTATTATATATTTTTTATTTAATATATTATAAAAGTTTTAAATAAATTTATTAAACATATATTAAAATATTAAATTATAAAATTAAAAATTATAAAAGTTTTAATATTTTTTATTAAAAAACTAATAATTGTATTTTATTCGATCAATTATTAAAAATATCGAAATAATAAATAAAAATTAAAAATATTAACGTTATTTAAAATTTGATCGTAAAATCGATCGATTTAAATAAAATTTACGCGCGTAAATATATTAGTTTAATATACGAGTAATTATATTATTCGATATTAAAAATTTAAATTGAAATATTTAAAAATTAAACGATTTAATTAATTAAATATAATTATATAAATATTGAACGTAAACGTTTATAATCGAGAATTTTAATATTTTTATAAATTGAAATTTATTTATTAATCGATTATTAATTAAATATTAAAAATTTAAATATACAATTATTATATAATATATATTATTAATAAATTATTAATATTATTAATAAATAATTAATACGTAATTTTTTTTTTTAATAATATATAAATATTTTAAAAAGTTTATAAATTAAATTATAAAAAAAAATACGTTTATCGATTTATAAATAAATTAATTAATAAATGAATTTTTTTTTTTAATTTTTAATATTTATATAATAATATTTTTATCGCTTTAAAATTTCGAGTAATTAAAAATTACTCGTTTAAATACGAAAACTTTTTTCAATTTAATTATTTTAGTATTAATATTGCGTTTATAATTGATCGCAATATAATTTTATTAATTTTATAAGAATTTTAATATTGCAATTCTATAGAAATATATTTAAAATTATTAATTTAAAAAATAATTTAAATACGAAAACGATAAATTGTATATTTAATTAAAATACATTTTTTTATAAGACAAATTTTTACTACGATTAATAAAAATCGAGAGATTCAAATCGTAACGTAAAAATCAATTCGTAATCGTATTACGATTTGATTTTAAAGTTTTAAAATAATTTTAATTCGATTTTACTTATTTTAAAATCGTTTTAATTTAATATTTTAATATATGAATTTCTTAGTATTTTCTATATATTTATTGCTTTTTTTTACTTTTTTTTTCTTTTTTTTATCGGTTTTTTTTCGCGTTTTTTTTAAATTGAAAAATTTTAAAATTATTGTAATAAAATCGAAATTTGTATATTGCGTTTATATTATTTAAAAGTATTTAATTTATTTATCAAATAATTGTAATTGTTTTAATTATTATATTATATTACGATTTTTTATTAATTTGCTTTTTGTGTTTTTAATATCGAATTTAAGTTTTATTTTTAAAAAAAACGTTTTTTTTTTTTTTTTTTTTTTATTTTTTTTTTTTTTTTTTTTTTTTTTTTTTTTTTTTTTTTAATGTAAAATTATTATTAAAGTGATTTGATTTTT
>MU119862.1:0-15361 GCA_014904845.1 Acephala macrosclerotiorum | reverse complement strand
TATTAAAAAACGAAATTGTTTTATTGTTTTATATTTTAATTTTAATTTTTTTGAGAATCGCAATTCGCGAATCGCTTGTAATCGTTTTTAAATTAAAATAATAAAATTAAAATAAGTTTTAAATTTTAAAAAATAATATAAAAAAATTAAAATAAAAAATATTAATTAAAAAAAATTGATTAAAAAATATTTATTTAAAAAATATATTTTATTAAAACGAATAAACGAACGAAATATCGAATAAAAATTAAAATAATTTTTTTTTTATAAAAAAACAATATAAATAAAAATTAATTTTTAAAACGAATTTTATTTAAAATAATAATTTAAAAATTTGTACTTTTAAATTATTAAATTGATTTTTAATTTAAAAATTAAAATTAATAAATTATTTGCATTAAAATTTATTTTTTTCGATAAAAAATATTTTTATTTTAATTATATTATCGATTTTTTTAAAAAAAAAATTACGAATAATAAAAACATTTTTATAAAAATATAAAATTTCGAAAAATATATATTCGTATTAAAATTTTTAAAATATTTTAATTTAAAAAAAATAATATTATAATTTTTTTAAAATAATATAATAATATATATAAAAATTATAAAATCATTTTAAAAATTAAAAAAATACGATTTTTATAATATATTAATTTAATTTATAAAAAGTAAATTCGATTTATATTAAAATATAATACTAAACATTATTTAAAGAAAATTTTTTTACAATATTTTAAAAAAAAAATTTCGTAAATATAATTAAAAATATTATTAAATAAATATAAAATTTTTATATAAAATTATCGATTAATTTACGAAAAAAATTTTGATAATAAAAGCGTACGTAAATTTGTTCGATCGAATATTTAAAAAATTGATTAAATAAAATAAATTAAATAAATAATATTAAAAACGCGAATTTATAAAAAAAACTTTTAATATATATTAAAAAACAAATTTTTAAAAAAATCGATTACGAATCGATAAAAATATTTATTTATAATTATAATAAAATATATAAAAAAACGATTATTGTATATAAATATAAAAAGAAAAAATAGCGATATAATAAAATTAATAATTTAAAATACTCGAAAATTCGATAAAAATATTTAAATATTATAATATAAAAAATAATTTTAAATAGAATTAATAATTTATTATTTTTTATTTTATTTAAATTATTTATAAAAAACATTTAATAAAAAGTATATATAATCGTTAAAAAGAATTTATATTGAATTTTAATTTTCGATTTTATATATTATTTAAATTTAAAAAATTTAATTAATATTTATATTAAAATTTTTAATTTAAATAAATAATTTTATTAGAAAATTAAAAAACTTTTTTTTTTTTTTTTTTATTATTTAACGATTTAAAAATCGTTTTAAATATTAATATTATAAAAAAAATTTAAAAATTAAATAACATTATAATTTTTATAAATTAAAATCAAAATTAATTTATTTTTTTACGAGAATATAAACGAAAAAAAAATTTTAATTGTAAACGAGAAAAATATAATAATATAAAAAAAAACGAATATAAAGTTTTATATAATTTAATGTTGATTAAATTTTTATAAAGTATATTATTAATTGTTTAAAAAAATATAATAAAAATTAATATTGTATATAACGATTAATAAAACGAGCGATATTATTTTGAGTATTTCGAGCGAATAAAAAACGAAAAAGTCGATTTTTTCGTTGATTATTTTTTTATAAATTATTATTTATTTATAAATAAATTAATTAATTGTAAATATTATTATTAAAAAAACGATTAATAGTATTATAATTCTTAAAATTATAATCGATTTTCGTGATTATTTATATTTAAAAATAATCGATATTAATATAATTAAATTATAAAATAAATAATTAAAGAATTTTTTGATTACGATTTTAATAAACGTTTTAAAAATATACAAAAAATTTAAAAATTTATTTAATTTATTATTTAAAAAAAAAGTAAAATTAATATTAATAAATTTTTTTTAAAAAAATTGAATTTATTATTATATATTTTTAATAGTAATAATATTAATATTTAAAATTTTAATAGAGCGATTATTAATAAATTTTATAAAAAATTGTCAATAAATATAATAATAATAAATATAATAATAATAAGTAAATCGAAAAATAAAATTTAAAGTATATAAAAAAACTTTTAATAAAAAACGAAAATAGAAAAAAAGTATTTAAAAATTAAATTGTAATAATAAATTTTATAAAGCGTTTAAAACGAAAAACGAAAAAAAATAAACGTAAATTAATTGAAAAATAAAATTTTAAAATAATAATTTAATACTAAAAATAATAATTTTATTAATGAAATTTTATTGTAAAAATTTTTTAAAAATATAATATTGTTTTTAAAAATTTAAAAAAAAATAAAAAGAATTATTAATATTTTGAAAATATTAAATTTTATTATAATAATTACTAATTAATAATAAAAAAACAATATTTATTATTTGATTTTAATAAATATTAAAATCGTTATAGTAAAAAAAATATTAAAAATTATTAATTTTATAAAATAATTTTTGTAAAATTTTTATAAAATATTTAAAAAAATAAATTAATTTGTTTTTATTATTAGAAATTTTATAATACTCGAAATTAATCTCGTAAAAATCGATTTTTCGTTATTGATTAAAAGAAAATATATTATTATTATTTTTAAATTATATTTTAATTTGTTTGAATTAATTAATTCGAGTAAAAAATATAAAATATTAAATATCAAAATAAAATATTGTATTGTTTTTATATATATAATTCGAGACTTTGATAATATTATTATAAACGTTAAAAACTTTTAATTATTTATTATTATTAAATAAAACTTCGAATTCGTCGAAATAATAATTATAAAAATAAAAATTGAATATAAAATTAAATATAAATTTTTTTTTTTTTATAAATAATATAAATTTTTTTTTTTAAAAATAATTATTTGTCGTTATAATAAAAATATAAATTAAATATAAAAATAATAATTCGTAAAATAATATATTTTAAAATTTTAAAGATTTTAATTTTATTTGTACGATTATAATTATTTTTCTTTTGAAAATTTATTTGTATTAAATTATTAAAAATCGTTATATTTGTATATATTTTTAAATCGAAAAAATATTAAAAAAAGAATATAATACGAAAAATTAAATATTAATATTATTAAAAAATAATATAATATTAAAATTTGCGAATAATTTTTATATTTTAATAAATATTTTTTTATTAAATATTTTTTATTAAATATTTTTAATATTATTTTATATAAAATAAATACGATTAAAATAAATATTATTAATTTTAAAAAAAAATACAAAAAAAATAATATAAAAAATAAAATTATTTTTTTCGATTTTTTATAAAACTTTTTTTTTTTTTGATAAAAAGAAAATAAAAAATTTTTAAATAAAAAATATTTTGATAAAAAAACGAAAAAAAATTTTTTTGTAATAATATTACTATTTTTAAATGTAAATATCAAAAAAAAATATTTGAAAAATAATATAAAATATTAATTATTTTATTTTATTAAAAAAAAAAATTAAAAAAATTTTAAAGTATAAAAATAAATAAAAAACTCGAATAAAAAAAATAATTTTATTGTTAAATAATTTTAATTTGAAATTATTTAATATAAATATTAATACAATATATAAATTTAAATTTAAAAAAATACGATTTATCGATTTAATCAATAAAATTAAAAAAGTTTTTAAAAAACGAAAAAATTAATTTAAATAATTTAAAATGCGAAAAATATTTTAAAAATATATTAAAAAATATATAAAATATTTATTATTACAAATTATAATTTATTTTTAAATAATTAATATTTTTATTTATTGAAAATTAATTATAAAAATTTGAAAAAAAAATATTCGATAAAATAATATTTAATTATAAAAAAATAATAATATTGAATTAAATTTTTTTTTTTAAAATTGATAAAAATAGTAATTTATTTATTCGTATTAAAACAATTTAATATATAATATAATAAAAAAAAAATTTATTGTTTTAAAAATAATTCGATCGTAAAATACTCGAAAAAAATAATAATTTTTATTAAAATTTATAATTTCTAATCGCGAAAAAAATCGTTAAAATTTATCGATTAATTAATACGATTATAAAAATAAATTTAATTATTTTAAAAAATATTAATATATTTTTTTTTATAAATAAATTTTTTAAAAAATTTATTAAATATTTTTACGTTTTTTTTATAAATTTTTTTTTAAATACAATTAATTCACGTTAAACGTTCAAAGTAAAAATATAATTACTTTTATAATTTTATTAAAAATTTTATAAATAATAATATTATTTTAAAAAATAATTAATTTTATAATTTAATTCGTTCGAATTATTATAATAATTCTAAAAAACGTATTTTTTAAAATCGCGATATTATTTTTGAATAATATAAAAATTAAAAAACTTTATACGAATTATAATAACGAATTAATATATTTAAAATTTAAATAAAATATTAAATCAAATCGAGAAAATTTAAATTTATATAAAATTTAAATTACAATTTTATTAAAACGAAATAATTATTATTGATTTTATTTGTAGTTTTAAAAAACGTTTTTTTAAAAATATAAAAATTATTAAAATTTTAAAATAAATTAAATATAATAATATTTTTAAAATTAAAATTTTTATTAGAATTTGTATTTATTATAAAATATAAATTCAATATTTTAATATTATTATTAAATTATTATATCGATTAATTAAAAAAAACGAATTTTTTAAATAAAAAAAAAATAAAAAATTATTATAATATTTTTATAAAACAAATTTACGACGATTTTATTATTTTATAAAATTTATTATAATTTTATTAATAAATAGAAAATAATTATTTTAAATATTGATATTAATTAATAAAAATATAAAAAAATATTTAATTAATATAATAATAAAAAATAAAAACAAATAATTTAATACGAGTTAAAATTTTAAAATATTATTAAGTGAAATTATAATATAATAAAAAAAAAAATCGAAGAATTTTAAAATATTTTTGTAAATTATAGTTTTAATTATATAATATTTATTTTATTTTTAAAACGAATATTAATATACTCGTTGTTTAATTAAATCGAGTAATAATAAATTTTTTTAGTATTTTAATTATTCGTTAATTTATTTGAATACGATTATTCGATTTCGAAATTAAATATATTAAAAAAAATATTTATATTATTATAAACGAATTATTTAAAAAATCGCGAATAAAAAACGACAATTTAAAGAAAAAAACAAATATTAATAAATTTATTATAATCGAATTTAATTATATTGAAATAATTTTAATTTTAATTAAAAAACGTAAAATTAATCGAAAAATTGAAAATAAATTATTTATAATTAAAAGTAAATACGTAAAATAAAAATATTTATTTAAATTATTAAATTAAATTTGAAAAAAAAATTTAAATTTAATATTTTTAATTTTTAATTTTCGATATTAATCACATTTTTTGTATATATTATATTAATCGTTTTTTTTTTAAAATTAATAAATTATTAAATAATAATAATAATAATAATAAATTTTTTTTTAATAAAAATTATTTGAATTATTTTTAAAATATTATTTAATATTTAATAATTTTAAAACGATTAAAATAATTTTCAAAAATAGAATTTTATAAACTAATTTGAAAATTTGTCGATTATAGTATTTGAAATAAAATATTATAAAAAATTTTTATTAAATTTTATTTATTTCGATTTATTTTAAACGATTTAAAATAATATATAATAATTATAATTGAATTATATAATAAATTCGAATATATTAAAAGAAAAAGTACTTATTATCGAATAATTAATTAGTATTATTAAAAAAAATACTATGAAAATATTTGAAATTTTATAATAAATTGTAATAATTGTTAATACAAAAATAAAAAAAAATACGAAAATTTTTTATATTTTTAAAAAGTAATTTCGTTATTTTATTATATTAAAATAAATATAATTAAGTTTTTACAATGTAAAATATTCGATAGTTTAATTATAATACGAAATAATTTTTTCGATTAAATCGAAATTAAATTAAATCGAAATTTAATTTTTAAAAAAATTATTAAATTTATTTATAATAATATTATTTGTAAATACGACATTTTTAATTATATAAAATTAAATAAAGAATTTAAATTCAAGGGAATTATTATTAAAAAATTAAATAAATTCGAAATTAAATTAATTATTATTTTTATATATAATTTGAAAATAAATAAAATAATTAAATAAAAATATTAATTTATTATTATCGTATTAATCACTTTAATAAAAAAAAGTAGAAAAAGTTAATTAAAATATTTATTTATTTTTTTTTTTTGCAAATTAAATAATTATTTATAAATTAATTAAATATATATTATTTTATATAATTTATAATAAAAAAACGATTTTATTTGTTGAGATTCGATTTTTTATTTAAAGAATTTTTAATTGAAACGAAATATATAATCGAGTAAAATTTTCGAATTGAAAATTAAATAAATTAAAATATAAAACGAAAATATAAAAAAATTAAAATTAAAAAAAAAATATAATTATAAATAAAATCAAATATATTTCAACGTTTATTATTAAATACGAAAAAAATTAATTTGAAAAAAAAAATTCGTTTTAATATATAATATTAAATTTATTAATTAAAATATATTTAAAAATATTAAATTATTATATAAATAATTAAATTTATATTGAATTTATTAAATAAATTAATTAAAAAATAAAATAAAATAATAATTCGAAAATTATATATAAAAAATCACTTGAAAAAATTCGTTAAAAAAAACAAATATTAAATTTTTTTAAATAATAACGAAAATGAAAATATTATTAAATTCGTTAATTTTAATAATAATAAAAATATAAATACAAAAAAAAAAAACGATTAAAAAATTTCGTAATAAATAAAATACTCAAAAAGTTGAAAAAAAAAAATAAAATTATAATTCGTATTTTTGAATTCAATAAAACTGAAAAAAAAACAAATATATATAATTTTTTAAAAATTAAATAAATAAAAAAAATTCGTTAAACTTTAAAATAATAACGATTTTTTAATTAAAAATTTTTTTTTTTTTATAATAATTTTATTTATACTTTAAAAAAAAAATTTTTTATTATAATTAAAACGATTTTATTATATAAAAAAACGAAATTATATTATTTTTTTTTTTTTAAATTTTTTAATTATAATTTTTTAATTTTATATTAATTTAAAAATTATAATTTTTTTTTAATATTATTTATTTTTATTTTTATTTTTTTAAATTTTAATTTGATTATTTTATATATAAATAATTTTATTAAATAAATATATTTTATTTATTTAAATACTTTATAATAATTTTTTTTAAAAATTTTATATATTTTTTTTATAAAAACGATTTATAAATATTTGTTTTATTTTATTTATTTATTTTAAAATTTATTTAATACGTTTTATAAAAAATTAATATAAAATTGTTTATTTATTTTTTTTAAAAATTTTTATTCGAAATTAATATTATAATATTTTATTTTTATATATTTTAATATATTTTAAAAAAAAATTCGTAAAAATAAACAAATTTTACAATTTTTAATTATTTAAAACGTAAAAATATTTGTTTATTTTTTTTATATAATTTTTTTATAAATATAAAAATTTATATTTTTTTTAATTTTATTAATAAATTTTTTTTTTTTTAAATTTATACGTTTTTTATTTTTAAAATTTTTATAATATTATTATTATATTTTAAAGAAATATTTTATTAAATTTCGAAAGTATAAATTTTATATATAAAAAATAAAACGAAAACGATTTTATTGCGTTTATATAAATCGTATAACGCTATTTCAATATTTTATAAAAAATTATTAATATATTATTATTTAAAAAAAAAAAATTACAATTAATAATATTAATAATAAATTTATAAAAATTAAAAATGTAATAAAAAAATTTTTAATTAAATAAAAAAAAAATTGAAAATAATATTATTTTAAATAAAAACTTTTTTTTTAAAATAAATAAAATTAAAAAATTGTATATCGTATTTTAATAAACTCGATCTAATTTAATTAAGATTTTTAATAATATATTTAAATATTATAATTAAAAAACTTTTTTTCAAATTTAAATATTTTAATAATTTATTAAAAAATTTATTAATAAATTTTACGACAAATATATATATTAAAAACTCAAATAAATATTTCGTATAAAACGTTTTGCGTTTCGCGAAATTATTAAAATTGTTAATATAATTATTATTGAAAAAAATAAAATTTATAATATATTATTTACGAAAATATTTTTTCGATTTATCGATTATAAAAAAACGTTAATATATTTGAAAAGTACGAACGACGATCTAATTATCGTAAATTTAAAAAAAAAAACTTAAAAAAATTGTATTTTATTTTCTATTTTTACGAACTTTTAATAATTAAAATATATATTAAAAAACTTTTTTTAGTTTTTACGAATAAATTTAAAAAATAATCGATTATTATTATTAATAATATAAATATTTAAAACGTCAAATTTTAAAATACTATTAATATTAATATTTTATTTTTTTAATCGATTTTATTAATTGATAATAAATATAATAACGACAATAATAATAATAATAATAATATTATTATTAGTTTTTTTCGTATAAAACTTTTTACTCTTTTAAATTTTTTAAATTCTTCGAATTTTTTAATTTACTCTTTTTTTCGTTTCGATTTTTATATTAATTAAATTCAAAAAATTTATAATCAATAATAAAAAATATTATAATATATTTATATTTATATTAAAAAAATTTAAAATTATTATTATTTTATTACAATTCAATACTATTTCATTTCGATTAATTTATTAATTCTAATTAATTATATATACAATATAAATAATATTTTTTTTAATATTTTAAATTTTATTAATCGTATTAAAATTTTAAATACTATTTATAATAATTACAAATACTCGTTTATTAAATAGTTTTATCGAGTTTATTATATAATATTTTACGAGAATTTCGATTTATATTGTAAAAACGATAAAAAACAAATTAAAATTATAAAAATACAATTATTTAAAATTTACAAATTATATATTAAAAAAAAAAATTTCGATTTATTTAAATTTATTTTAATATTCGTTTTTAGTTTATAAATGTTTTTACTGTTTTTTATTATAAACAAAAAATATTAACGAAAAATCGATTTTAATTTTCACGAATTTTTATTATTTTTATCTTTGTTTTTTCGATTAAATTATTTTTATTTTATAAAATTTTTTTAAATAAACGAAAAAAAAATAATATTTTATTGTTTTTTTTTTAAAGAAATTAATATATTAAAATTTTATTATTAATAAACTTTTTTTAATAAATTTTTTTTTTTATATAATACGTATTCTTTTCTCGTCGTTTAATTTTTATAAATAAATTTCAAATTGTAATTATTATTTTATCAATTTTTTAAAAACTACTTTTTTTATTTTGTAAATACAATATTAGTTTAGTAGTCACGTGCGGTACTAGGCCAGATCGGGACTAGCGTCGCTTGCACTAGAATTGAAATTATATTTTTCAATTTTTGCGCGTTTATTAAATTTAAAATTAATAATCAATTAACGAATTATTCAATTTATTTATTTATTTCGTTTTTAGTTTATTACTAGTAATAAGTATTTTTAGTAATATTAATATTAATTAATAATTATTCAATTAATTATAAAACAATTAAATTTTTACTTAAAAAAAACTAATTTACAAAAAAGAATAAATTTTTTAAATAGTTTGTTTTTTGTAAAAAAATATTTAAAATAATTAATATACTTTTAAAAAAACGAAAATCTACAAGAATTCTTTTATAGAAACGCGTTAAAAATATCGAGATTATTAAAGATTTAAAGAAAATAATATAAAAACAATTTTAAATTTGTATTTATTTTTTAAATTTATATTTATTACGCAAAATAATAACGTTTACAAAAAACGAATAAAAAAACGTAAAAACGATTTTAAATTTGTATTAATTTACTCGAATTTACATTAAAAACGAATTTTTAAAAAAAGTTTTATATTTTTATTTATTATTTAATTAAAAGTATATAAATATTAATAATAATATTTATTCGAATTCGAATTAAAATTTTTACTTTTTTTATTATTTATTGTATAATTATTTTTTAAAATAACAAATTTATTTAAAATTAAATTTTTTTATAATAAAAACAAATAAAAAAAAACTTCGATTTTACGA
The DNA here is from genome assembly GCA_014904845.1 of Acephala macrosclerotiorum. Classification (NCBI taxonomy): domain Eukaryota; kingdom Fungi; phylum Ascomycota; class Leotiomycetes; order Helotiales; family Mollisiaceae; genus Acephala; species Acephala macrosclerotiorum. The sequence goes on along the minus strand of MU119862.1, from coordinate 5,039 downwards.
ACGATAAAAATCTCAATAAAATAATATTAAATAAATATATTTTTTATTATTTTGAAATATATAAAAAAAAAAATATTTTAATTGTAATTTATAGAAATATTTTCAAGAGAACTTTGAGAATTGTTTACAAAAAATTTTACGTTTAATATATAAAAATTTTATGCGTCGTCTACGAGATTTTTTACGTATTTACGAAGTTTAAATATCGAAAAATAAAAAATTTATTATCGATAATTTGAAAAAAAATTTTTAATAAAAAAAGTTTTATAAATAAATACAAATAAAAATCGTCGATTAATTAAAAAATAAAAATTTCTTTTTTCGATAAAATCGATTAATTTAATTAATAAATTAAAGTATTTTAATATTAGTATTTAATAATCAAAATATAATTATTTTTACGATTTCAATTACTAGTACGAATTTTTTTACTACGAATACAATTATTTTTACGAATATTTTTTATATTTTTTTTATTACAATTTTTTCTACAAATACGAATTTGTTTAATATAATATAAAATACTTAATTTATTTATTAATAATTTTTTCAATAATAATCAAATCAATATAATAATTTATAGAGTATTTTTATTAAATTATTTACAAATTTAATAAAAATTTATATTAATAATAAAATATATAATAAAAAATTATACGATATTTTTAATCGCAAATTATCGATTTTTTATAATTATTATAATAAAATCGAATTATTTTAAAATTAATACAATAAAATATTTTTTATTAATTTTATAAAACATATAAATATATTTTATTTTAATAGATTTCTAAAAAGAAATTTCGATTTTATTATATTAATAATAATAATAAAAATTTATTTCGAAATTAAAAAAAATTACTAATTATATATATTTTTATAAAAAAAAACAATTTTAGTAAAAATTATTACGATTAATTCAATAAAAATTAAATTAAAATACTTATAAATATTTTTTAATTAATTTCAAAAGATTTAATTAGATTTATTATTAAAATATCAAACAAAATATAGTTTGCAAAATCAAATTATTAATATTTATTAAAATATTAAAAAATATAATTTTATTTTTTATAAATTTATTAATATTTTTAAAAATATTTATAATCAATAGTAAATATTGCAACGCGATTACGTGAAATATAATAATATAATTTAAATTTTATTTTTTAAAATCAAAAAAAAAACGAGTTCGATTAAAATTAAATTGATCATATTTATAAAAAACGAAATAAAAAACGCGATCGAGTATAAAATCGAAAATATTAAAATCGAAAAATTTTTCGAGATAAATATCGTAAAAATTATAAATTTCAAAGAGAATTATATTAGAAGAAATATTATATTTATAGTAAATCGAAATATTAATTAATAAAATATATAATAAAAAAACGATAATAAGTATATATAAAGTTTTAATAGTAAATTTAATATATAGTAAATCGAAATATTATAATAGTTTATTATTAGAATTTTTTCGTTAAAATCGAAAAAATAAAAAATTTATCGAAAAATAATTAAATAATAGAAATTGATCAATTGTTAATAAATATAAAAATAAAAAACGAAAATAAAAATTATTTTATCGAATTTAAAACAATCGATAATACGCAAATAATAATTATTTTAAATAATTAATTTACTCGTTATATTATTATAAGAAAAAATATATTCAATATTTTATTATTACAATTTGAATTATTCGAATCGAATTAATATTTATTTTTTATTTTTAAAAATCGATATTTTTTAAAAGTTTTTCAAAAGATTATATCGAATAATAAAATCATCGAAATATCAATTATTGATTAATTGCAATTTATAGTACTACGAAAGTTTAATATTAGCGTTCAATTGAATGTATTTATAATTAGAGTTTATAAGATTCGTTTTAATAAAAGTATTACTTTATCGCAAAAAATTATTTAAATCGATATTTTATTAAATATTATTACTTTTTATATTGTTTTTATAAATATATTTTTTTTATTTTATATTCAAAATATAAATATTATAAATATAAAATTCGATAATTTAAAAAATATTTTGATTTAAAAAAACAAAATCGTTTTTATTATAAAAAAATAAAACTATTTATAAATATTACTATATTAATTAAAAAAAAATTTAATTTAAAATCATTTTATCGATATAAAATTATATTAATTATATAAACGTTTTAATTATTTATTGATACGACGTTTTATAAAAAAATTTCAACGAATTAATTATAATGTAAATATTAAATATTATTACTATTATTAAATATATAAACAATTATTTGAAAAATTCAAATTTATTCTATAAAATAATTATAAATTCAATTATTCGATTATTATTAATGTTTTATATTTAAATAAAATAATTATAAATTCAATTATTCGATTATTATTAACGTTTTATATTTAAATAAAAAATTAATTTAACAAATAATAAACTCGTTTACAGTATTTCGAATTACTAAATTTATAAAAAATATATTTACAAAAACAATATAAAATATATTATATATATATTAAATTAATATATATTAAAAATTATTGAATTATATTGTTTATAATATCAAAAAAAATTTCTCGTTTATAGAATTTCAATAAAATATTAAAATAATAACAATTAAAATCAAGAAAATACTCGTTAAAATTTATAATAATATAAAAAAAATAAAAAAATATTATATTTTATTACATTAAATTTACAAAATTATTTACAATGAATTAATTGAAAAATAAATCGATAAAAATATGATTTTACAAATAATAATTAAAATTATTAACAATTCGACAAAATCGAATAATATTGTATTTATATTATTAATTTTTAAAATATATTTTAAAATAACTAATAACGACGTATTATTACTATCAATTATTAAAAAAATTAAAACAATTCAAATAATTACTAAAAAAATACGTCGTTTATATATTCAACGTTAAATTAACGATACGTTTTTAATAAAAAACGATTCAAATACGAAATTTATATTAGACTTATCAATTCTATTTAAAGTACGCGTTTAATGTAAAAAAAACAAATAAAAAAAACTATACAAACTATTAGTAATTAATAGAAAAACATATATAATCAATATATTTTACAAATCGACTAATTTTCGTTTAATAATCGTTAAATTTTATTATACGAAAAAAAAAGTACTAAAAATTTATAATCGAACTAATAATCAAAAAAAATAATCAAAAAAATCAAAAAAAAACTTTTTTGTTTTTTCAATCAAATAAAATAAACAAAAAATCAATTAAAAAACGTAATTAAAAATACTCAAAAAAATCACAAAATAAAAACGTATACAATAAAAAATCTAAATAAAATAAATACTATAATTTTACTAAAAATAACGAAAAAAATTACAAAAATTTTAACGATCAATTTTTTATTACTATTATTAAAAAAACTAAAAATTTTATAGTTTTTATAACAAATAAAAAAAAAAGTAATATAAAACTATTATTAAAACTATAAAAAAAATATATAATTACAATTTTTAAACAATTATTTAAAACGTTTTAAAAAAAAGAAATCGATAATTTAATTACAAAATTCTTTTTTAATTTCGTTCAATACAATTTTAATAAATATATTAAAGTTCGAATTTTCAATTCAAAATTAATTAATAAAATCAAAAGTAAAATTATTAATATTTTCTACGAGAAATCGAAAGTAATAATTTAAAAATATAACGACAAAAAAAAGAAAATAATTTTCACGCAATTCTCGATAATATAAAAAGTTAATCAACGATTAATTATTATTTTAATATTTTTTTTAATTTAATTTTTAAATAAGAAAATTAAAATATAATTTTATAATATTATTCAAATTTATATTTAATTTATAATAAACTTTTAACGATTTATATTAATACGTTTATCAAAAGAAATTCGTTATTTACATTTATTAAATACAATTATAATTATTTTGAAATTTTTATATAAAATTGCGAAAATAAAAATATATTAATAAATTACGTATTATAAGTATTATAAAAAAAAACTATTTATAATTATATCGATATACGATTTTTATTTTTTAATTACGATTATTAAAAGATTTTTTAACGTTATTAAAATGTAAATCGATAATATGTTTATATTAATAAAAGAAAAAAATTTATTTTTAAAAAAAATGAATTTAATAAAATTAAATTTCTAATTAAATTTAAAAAAATTTTAGTACTAAAAATATTATTGATTTTCAATAAATGCATTTTAATTTAATTCAAAAATACGATTTAATTACGATAAAAAAATTAAAATAAAAAAATTAAATTAATAAATATTAAATTATTTAATTTTCAAATTAAATATTAAAAATAATAAATTAAAAACGTTTATATTATTATAATTTATTAATTTGAAACAATTTTCGATTTGTTTATTACTATTTAATATTAAAATTCAACGAAAAAAAAAATTATTACATTGAATAAAAAATTAGAATAATAAATTAAAAACTTGAATTGAAAATTTAAATATATTATTTTCAATTTATTTATAGTAAAATCTTTCGTTTTTATTGATAGTTTATTTGTAAATAATAAAGATTTTAATTTTTAGATTAAATATAAAATTATTTTAGTAAATGAACGTTAATTAAACGATAAAAAGTTCGAAATCAAAAGAAATTTTATTTATTATAATTCTATTAAAAACAAACGCGTTATTAAAAGCGTTTTAATTTTTGAGATATATAATATAATAAAAAAAGTCGATATAGTAATCGTAATCAAATTTACTATTAATATAATTATTCAATAATTCAATTTTTTTAAAATCTCGATAATTGTTTATACAAATTTATATTCGTTATACGAGTATTTAATCAAATTAAAAACGATCAAAAAAAAACGTTTTATAATCGATATTATAGTTTTTCGTTAATCGTATAAACGTAGAAAATTACAAAAACTTCGATAAATCAATAATCAAAATAATCTAATAAATACTATAATAAAATTAATACTTAATAAAATTTTAAAAAAGTTTTTAAATACGAATTATTTTAAAATTCGAATAAAAAAA
>MU119861.1:1873-15381 GCA_014904845.1 Acephala macrosclerotiorum | reverse complement strand
TATTTTTTTAATATAAATATAAATATATTATAATATTTTTTATTATCGATAATAAATTTTTTAAATTTAATTAATATAAAAATCGAAACGAAAAAAAAAGCGAATTAAAAAACTCGAAAAATTTAAAAAATTTAAAAAAATAAAAAATTTTATATAAAAAAACTAATAATAATAATATTGTTATTATCGTTATTATTGTTATTATTATTATCGTTAATTAATTGTTAGAACGTTCGAGAACAAATCACGAAATACTAAAATTTTAATTTAGTATCAATAATTCAATTTTTTCTTTTTTTCATTGTTTTTTTTCAGAAGAAGTATTTATTTATTTATATAATTAAACAAAATAAACGTAAGATTAAAAAGTGGATACTAGAATAATTATTACCAAAAACAATAAAAATCATAATTCGAATTATTTAATCGATCGTTTAAACGATTATATAATTAAATCGATATTAGTAATTCTTTTTTTGAAAAAAAACGCTTTTTCCAATTCGTAAACTAGATACAAAAAAGAGTACTATTGCGATTACCAATGCATTGTCTCACTACTAAATACTAAAAAGAAATTTGATCGTAAATTAATCGTCGTTACATATTGTAATATTTGATCGATCAAATCAAATTTAAAAGAATTTCCTTAAATTCAATATTTATAATCTTCGAATCAATTGAAAGTTTTACTTTTGAAAATACTAAAAATATCGAAAAACATTAAAAATACTAAAAATATCAAAATAATAATTATACGTTTTTTTTTCTAGTATTGTTTTTTTTAATAATCGTTTTTTTTATTATTCTCGCTTTCATCGATTGATTTTTAAACTTTGAAATATTATATTTATTTTTATATTTTAATATTAAAACGATTAATATTAACAAACGATTCAAATATTTTATTAGTATTAAATTTGATTATAGTATTAATTAAATTACTATTTTTAATAATTTATTGAATTTTTGAGAATTTTTTGCGTTTATACGATTGTTTAATAATTATAATATCGATCATAAAACGCTTTTTCTTAGTAATATCAAATTCAATTATATATTCGTAAAAAAAAAAAAAATTAATATAAATAATTATAAAAATTGAATTTAATTCGAATCGTTTTATAATAAAATCAAAAATAGTAAAAATCGAAATTTTTATATCGATTTCTATTATTATTGCGTATAATTCAAAAATTAAAATAATACAAATAATTTTTTTGTATTTTATTAAACTCTAATAAAATAAATTATTTCGTAAATCGAATTGTTTATTACTATAAGTCTTATTATTAAAAACGACAATATATTCGATTTACGAATTGAAATTTTTATTCATAGTAAAAAAATCGTTTACAAAAACGAAAAATTTCATTAAATATAAATTTAAATAAAAAAATTGAAATTTACGATCGAAATTATTTATTTATTATTATAATCGTTTATTTAATATTATAATTTGTTTTTTTTTCGAAATATTAATATTAAATTATTATCGATATATTGTATACAATTTTCGATTAATAAATAAAATTAATATATATTTTTCAAATACATTACTCGAAATACGTTTATTTATAAAAATTTAATTTCAAATCAATCAAATTTAAATATTTATTTTACTTTTTTTGTGAAAATATAATTCTATTTTCAATTTTATTTATTATTAATTTATATTCGTTAAATAATAAAAAAATATTCAACGTAAAAAATTTTATAAATTTAATTAGTAATTTAATTTTTTGTAATTTAAAGTTTTTTAATTTTATAAAAATTTGATTTTTTAAAATAAACGTATTATTAATTTGTATATCGATTATCTCGAATAAAATATAATTACTTTTTGTAATAAATAAATAAAAATCGAAAATTAAAAATTTTATCGAGAGTTTGTTTTTGTAATAAATATTATACGTTTTATATTAATATATTTTTATTTTCGAGATTTTATAAAAAAATTTAATTACTTTGAAAACAATATTTAATAAAAGTTTATTTGTTATTTTTTTCAAAGATTTGACGAAAATAATACGTATTAATAAAATTGTTAATTATACGTATATTTGAATAATATTTCTCAAATAAAAATTGATTTCTTTGAATTTGAAAAATAGAATTAAAACGATAATAATTCGTTAATTAACGCATTAAATAATCGAAAATTAAATTAATATTATTTTTTGATTTTTATCGTTAAATATTTAAATTACAAAATGAGATTTTTCGTATAAAATTACTGTTTTTATATTTTTGATTTCGTTTATTAATTTTAAATCGAAGATTTATTAATTATTAATTTTTTTCGAATTATTAAAAATCAATTCAAAATTTTTTTTCACGATTAATTTATCAATTTCTTTTTTACGAGAAATTATAAATAAATTATTTAAAATAATAATAATTTTTTTTGTGCGAAAGTCTATAAATAATTGTTTATTTTTAATTTTTTTTTCAATCAAATAAATTTCGAAAATTTTTATATTTATACAAATTATTATATAAATGTATTTATTAAAATTAAAAACGTAAAAAAGAATTTTTATTGTAATTCGAAATAAACGTAAATTTTTTTTCGAAGTATATAAAATTTTTTTATTTTTGAACTTTTTTTAAAAAAATCTAATTTTAAATTTAAATTTTTTAATAAATTTTTTTTTAATAAATAATTTTTTAATTATTTTTTGAATTATTTGAAATTTTAATAAAATAATTTTATTGTAATATTATAAAAATTTTTTAATTTATTTGATAATTGTAATTAATATATTTTTTTATTTATTATTAAAAACGTATATAATTTTTTCAATTTTTTATTTTTTTTTCAAATAAATACATTTGAATTTAAAAATAAATCAATCAAATAATAATTTTATAAATTATTTTTTATTCGTAGAATATTATTAATTTAGTAAATAATATAATATTTTCGAATTATAATTATTATATCTCTTATCGTTTTAATTCTAACGATAATTGATATTATAAATACGCTTTATTATAATATTCGAAAATAAACGTCAAAAATAAAAAATATAAAAATAATATTATTCGATTTCGTCGTATTATTAATTATTTTAATCGCTATTTAAAATCGTTTTTTTTTTTACAAATTGAAAAATTCTTAAAATAATATATTATACGCACATTTCAATAAAACGTAATATTTCTTTATTAAATTAATCGAATTATAGACTTTTATCGATATAATTTTCAAATTAATATTTATATTTTTAATATTATTACGAAATTTTTTAAAGTTGAAATTCGTTTTAAAATTATAAATAATAAATATCAATAATTCAAAGTAAACGTCGATTTAATACATTCGAAAAACGTTCTATATTTCTTTTATCGATATATTTACAAAGAATTTTACGATTTAAAATACTATAATTTTATTTACAATTTAAAATATTAATTTTTTATCGATTTACAATACGTTTAAATAAACGAAATAATTAAAATTATAATCGTCGTACAATATAAATTTGAAACGATTAAAAAATTTATTATTTATTTAATATTATTAGTAAAATCTTATTATTTTTTTAATTTCTTTGAAATTCGTAAAATGTTTTTTATATTTTAATATTCGAAGTACTTATATAATCGTTTAAATTTCGTTTTAATCAAATAATAAATAATAAAACCGATTTTTATCGTAAAAATTTTACAATTACTATAAATTAAATTTTCGAGTAAATCAAACAATATTTAAAGATATTTAAACGCTCTAATAATAAGCGTATATTATTTATTTTAAACAAATACATTATTAAAATTATCGAATTTAATTTGTAATTTGTTTATATTTTAAAAACATAATAAAAAAAGTACGTTTATTAAAATCACGTAAAACGTAATACGTTTAATTGACGTATTAATATTAATAATTTCAAAAAATAAAATTTTATTGATTTCAAATTTGATTATTATTTCTCTAATTTTAAATTCGTTCAATTTAACGTTTCGAATTCGTTAAAAAATCAAATATTGATTTTCATTAATAATCGATCATTGAATAATACTAATATCGATTATAATACTTATAAAAACGTTTAATATATAGTAATTCGTCAAATATATTTTTATATTAATAAATATCAAAAACGATTTTAATTATATTATAATATTTAATATTATAATAAAATTATATATTTTTTCTTTAAAAATCCTTATAAATAATTAATTTCGAAAATAGTACTAATTACGTATTTTTTAATATATAAAATTTTTTTATTTACTATAAATTAATCAATAATTTTTTCTATTTTTATTTTGATTAATTAATTAATTGATTTACGAATTACGAATTATTTCAAATAAATTTAATTTACTAATTAAAACGAATTAATCTACGATTAAACTTTTTTATTTTGTATTTTATTACTTTTTTACATTAATAAAACGATATCAAAAAATAAATTGTTTCAATAAACTTTATTAAAAACTATTTATATACAATTTATATATTTTGTTTTTTATTATTATTAAAAATCGAAAATTGAAAATCAATTAATAAAAACTTTTTATTTTAATTATATTATTCGAAATTAAATAATTTGATTATAAAATTACGAAATTGTAAAAAAAATATTAATTTATAAAAATTATATATTAAATTACTTAAAATAATTAATATTAAAACGAATATAAAAAAAAAAAAAAAAAAAACTAATTTTATTTTTAACGAAAATTAAAAAAAAAAAAAAAAAATTTTAATACGAAAAAAAAAAAAAATTATAACATTAAAAAATAAAATTATTTTATTATTTTATATTTTAATTTTAATTTTTTTATAAATTACAATTCGCGAATTATTTATAATTATTTTTAAATTAAAATAATAAAATTAAAATAAATTTTAAATTTCAAAAAATAATACAAAAAAAATTAAAATAAAAAATTTTAATCGAAAAAAATTAATTGAAAAAATATTTATTTAAAAAATATATTTTATTAGAATAAATAAACGAGTAAAATTTCAAATAAAAATTGAAATAAAAAAAATTTCACGAGAAAACGATATAAATAAAAATCAATTTTTAAAACGAATTTTATTTAAAAACAATAATTCGAAAATTCGTATTTTTAAATTATTAAATTAATGTTTAATTTAAAAACTAAAATTAGTAAATTATTCGCATTAAAATTTATTTTTTTCGATAAAAAATACTTTTATTTTAATTATACTATTAATTTCTTTTAAAAATTTTTTACGAACAATAAAAACAATTTTTTAAAAATATAAAATTTCAAAAAATATATATTCGTATTAAAACTACAAATATTTTTCTTTGAAATTTTTAAAATATTTTAATTCAAAAAAACAATATTACAACTTTTTTAAAATAATACAATAATATATATAAAAATTACAAAATTATTTCAAAAATTAAAAAAATACAATTTTTATAATATATTAATTCGATTTACAAAAAACAAATTCAATTTATATTAAAATACAATATTAAAAACTATTTAAAAAAAAATTTTATAACGTTTTAAAAAAAGAATTTTACAATACAATTAAAAATATTATTAAATAAATATAAAATTTTTATATAAAATTATCAATCAATTTACGAGAAATTTTTTAATAATAAAAATATATATAAATTTATTCGATCGAATATTTAAAAAATTAATTAAATAAAACAAATTAAATAAATAATATTAAAAACGCGAATTTATAAAAAAACTTTTAATATATATTAAAAAACGAATTTTCAAAAAAAACGATTACAAATCGATAAAAATATTTACTTATAATTACAATAAAATATACGAAAAAATAATTATCATATATAAATATAAAAAAAAAAACGATAATATAATAAAATTAACGATTTAAAATACTTAAAAATTCAATAAAAATATTTAAATATTATAATATAAAAAATAATTTTAAATACAATTAATAATTTATTATTTTTTATTTTATTTGAATTATTTATAGAAAAAATTTAATAAAAAATATATATAATTATTAAAAAAATTTATATTAAATTTTAATTTTCAATTTTACGTATTATTTAAATTTAAAAAATTCGATAAATATTCGTATTAAAATTTTTAATTTAAATAAATAATATTATTAAAAAATTAAAAATATTTTTTTTTTTTTTATATTATTTAATAATTTAAAAATCGCTTTAAATATTAATATTATAAAAAGATTTTAAAAATTAAATAGTATTATAATTTTTATAAATTAGAATTAAAATTAATTTATTTTTTTACGAAAATATAAATAAAAAAAATTTTTTAATTGTAAACGAAAAAAATATAATAATATAAAAAAAAACGAATATAAAGTTTTATATAGTTTAATATCAATTGAATTTTTATAAAATATATTATTAATTGTTTAAAAAAATATAATAAAAATTAATATTATTTATAATAATTAATAGAACGAGTAATATTATTTCGAGTATTTCAAACGAATAAAAAATAAAAAAATCGATTTTTTCATTGATTATTTTTTCGTAAATTATTATTTATTTATAAATAAATTAATCAATTGTAAATATTACTATTAAAAGAACGATCAATAATATTATAATTTTTAAAATTATAATCGATTTTCGCGATTATTTACATTTAAAAATAATCAATATTAATATAATTAAATTATAAAATAAATAATTAAAAAATTTTTTGATTACAATCTCAATAAATACTTTAGAAATATATAGAGAATTTAAGAATTTATTTAATTTATTATCTAAAAAAAAAATCAAATTAATATTAATAAAAATTTTTTAAAAAAATCAAATTTATTATTATATATTTTTAACGATAATAATATTAACATTCAAAGTTTTAATAAAACGATTATTGATAAATTCTACGAAAAATTGTCGATAAATATAATAACGATAAATACAATAACAACAAGTAAATCGAAAAACAAAATTTAAAACGTACGAAAAAATTTTCAACGAAAAATAAAAATAAAAAAAAAGTATTTAAAAATTGGATCACAATAATAAATTTTATAAAATACTTAAAACGAAAAACGAAAAAAAATAAACGTAAATCAATTAAAAAATAAAATTTTGAAATAATAATTTAATATTAAAAATAATAATTTTATTAATAAAATTTTATTGTGAAAATTTTTTAAAAATATAGTATCGTTTTTAAGAATTCAAAAAAAAAAAAAAAATAATTATTAATATTTTAAAAATATTAAATTTTATTATAATAATTATTAATTAATAATAAAAAAATAACGTTTATTATTTGATTTTAATAAATATTGAAATCGTTATAATAAAATAAATATTAAAAATCGTTAATTTTATAAAACAATTTTTTTAAAATCTTTATAAAATGTTTAAAAAAACAAATCAATTTACTTTTATTATTAAAAACTTTATAATACTTGAAATTAATCTCATAAAAATCGATTTTTTATTATTAATTAAAAAAAAACATATTATCGTTATTTTTAAACTATATTTCAATTTATTTAAATTAATTAATTCAAATAAAAAATACAAAATATTAAATATTAGAATAGAATATTATATTATTTTTATATATATAATTTGAAATTTTAATAATATTATTATAAACGTTAAAATTTTTTAATTATTTATTATTATTAAATAAAACTTTAAATTCATTAAAATAATAATTATAAAAATAAAAATTAAATATGAAATTAAATATAAAATCTTTTTTTTTTTTGTAAATAATATAAAAAAAATCTTTTTAAAATAATTATTTATTATTATAATAAAAATACAAATTAAATATAAAAATAATAATTCGTAAAATAATATATTTCAAAACTTGAAAAATTTTAATTCTATTTATACGATTATAATTATTTTTTTTTTAAAAATTTATTTATATCAAACTACTAAAAACTATTATATTTATATGTATTCTCAAATTAAAAAAATATCGAAAAAAAAATATAACACGAGAAATTAAATATTAATATTATTAAAAAATAATATAATATTAAAACTCGTAAACAATTTTTATATTTTAATAAATTTTTTTTTATTTTTAATTTTTTATTAAATATTTTTAATATTATTTTATATAAAACAAATATAATTAAAATAAACGTTATTAATTTAAAAAAAAATACAAATAAAACAATATAAAAAACAAGATTATTTTTTTCGATTTTTTATAAAACCTTTTTTTTTTAATAGAAAAAAAAACAAATAAAATTTTAAATAAAAATTTTTTTAATAAAAAAACGAAAAAAAAATATTTTGTAATAATATTATTATTTTCAAACGTAAATATTAAAAAAAAATATTTTGAAAATAATACGAAATATTAATTATTTTATTTTATTAAAAAAAAACGAAATCAAAATTTTTTTTAAATATAAAAACAAAAAAAAAACTCGAATAAAAAAAATAATTTCAATTTAAATTTATTTAATATAAATATTAATATAATATATAAATTTAAATTTAAAAAAATACAATTTATCGATTTAATTAATAAAATTAAAAAAATTTTAAAAAACGAAAAAATTAATTCAAATAATTTAAAACGTAAAAAATATTTTAAAAATATATTAAAAAATATACGAAATATTTATTATTACGAATTATTTCAATATTAAAAAAATTATAATTTATTTTTAAATAATTAATATTTTTATTTATTGAAAATTAATTATAAAAATTTAAAAAAAAAATATTTAATAAAATAATATTTAATTAAAATTTTTTTTAAAATTTATAAAAATATTAATTTATTTATTCGTATTAAAACAATTTAATATATAATATAATAAAATAAAAATATTTTAAAAACGATTCAATTATAAAATATTTAAAAAAACGATAATTTTTATTAGAATTTATAATTTCTAATTATAAAAAAAATTATTAAAAATTATTAATTAATTAATACAATTATAAAAATAAATTTAATTATTTTAAAAAACGTTAATATATTTTTTTTTATAAATAAATTTTTTTTTAAATACAATTAATTTATATTAAACGTTCAAAATAAAAATATAATAATTTTTATAATTTTATTAAAATTTCTATAAATAATAATATTATTTTAAAAAGTAATTAATTTTATAATTTAATTCGTTTAAATTATTATAATAATTTTAAAAAACGTATTTTTTAAAATTGTAATATTATTTTTAAATAATATAAAAATTAAAAAATTTTATACGAATTATAATAATAAATTAATATTTTTAAATATATTTAAAATATAAATAAAATATTAAATCGAATTAAAAAAATTCAAATTTATATAAAATTTAAATTACAATTTTATTAAAATAAAATAATTATTATTAGTTTTATTTGTAATTTTAAAAAACGTTTTTTTAAAAATATAAAAATTATTAAAATTTTAAAATAAATTAAATATAATAATATTTTTAAAATTAAAATTTTTATTAGAATTTATATTTACTATAAAATATAAATTTAATATTTTAATCTTATTATTAAATCGTTATATTAATTAATTAAAAAAACGAGTTTTTTAATTGAAAAAAAAAAATAAAAAATCGTTATAATATTTTTATAAAATAAACTTATAACGATTTTATTAACAAATAAAAATATAAAAAAATATTTAATTAATATAATAATAAAAAACGAAAACAAATAATTCAATATAAATTAAAATTTTAAAATATTATTAAACGAAATTATAATACGATAAAAAGATTTTTTAAAAAATTTTAAAATTTTTTTACAAATTACGATTTTAATTATATAGTATTTATTTTATTTTTAAAATAAATATTATTACGTTTATCGTTTTATTAAATTAAATAATAATAAATTTTTTTAACGTTTTAATTATTTATTAATTCGTTTAAATACGATTATTCGATTTTGAAATCAAATATATTAAAAAAAATATTTATATTACTATAAATAAATTATTCAAAAAATCGCAAATAGAAAATAATAATTTAAAAAAAAAACAAATATTAATAAATTTATTATAATTGAATTTAATTATATTAAAATAATTTTAATTTCTATTAAAAAATATAAAATTAATCGAAAAATTGAAAATAAATCGTTTGTAATTAAAAGTAAATACGTAAAACGAAAATATTTATTTAAATTATTAAATTAAATTTAAAAAAAATTTTTAAATTTAATATTTTTAATTTTCAATTTTCAATATCGATTGTATTTTTCGCGTATATCGTATTAATTGTTTTCTTTGAAATCAATAAATTATTAAATAATAATAATAATAATAATAATAATATTTTTTTTTTTAATAATAATTATTCGAATTATTTTTAAAATATTATTTAATGTTTAACAATTTTAAAACGATTAAAATAATTTTTAAAAATAGAATTTCGTAAATTAATTTGAAAATTTATCGATTATAATATTCGAAATAAAATACTATAAAAAAATACTATTAAATTTTATTTATTTTGATTTATTTTAAACGATTTAAAACAACGTATAATAATTATAATTAAATTATATAATAAATTCGAATATATTAAAAAAAAAAAATTTATTATCGAATAATTAATCGATATTATTAAAAAAAAATATTATAAAAATATTTGAAATTTTGTAATAAACTATAATAATTATTAATACAAAAACAAAAAAAATACGAAAAAATTTTATATTTATAGAAAATAATTTTATTATATTATTGTATTAAAATAAATATAATTAAATTTTCGTAATATAAAATATTGAATAATTTAATTATAATACAAAATAATTTTTTTGATTAAATTAAAATTAAATCAATAAAAAACTCGATTTTTAAAAAAATTATTAAATTTATTTACAATAATATTATTTGTAAATACAATATTTTCGATTATATAAAATTAAATAAAAAACTCGAATTCAAAAAAATTATTATTAAAAAATTAAATAAATTTAAAATTAAACGAATTATTATTTTTATATATAATTTAAAAATAAACGAAATAATTAAATGAAAGTATTAATTTATTATTATTATATTAATTATTTTAACGAAAAAAAATTAAAAAAATTAATTGAAATATTTATTAATTATTTTTTTTATAAATCGAACGATTATTTATAAATTAATTAAATATATATTATTTTATATAATTTATAATAAAAAAAAAAATTTATTTATTAAAATTCAATTTTGTATTTAAAAAATTCTCGATTAAAACGAAATATATAATCAAATAAATTTTTTTGAATTAAAATATAAAATAAAAATATAAAAAAATCGAAATTAAAAAAAAATACAATTATAAACAAAATCAAATACATTTTAACGTTTATTATTAAATACTAAAAAAATTTATTCAAAAAAAGAAATTTATTAATTAAAATATATTTAAAAATATTAAATTATTATATAAATAATTAAATTTATATCGAGTTTATTAAATAAATTAATTAAAAAAAAATTATTATTAAATTTATTAATTTTAATAATAATAAAAATACAAATATAAAAAAAAAACAATTAAAAAATTTCGTAATAAACAAAATATTTAAAAAATTAAAAAAAAAATCAAAATTATAATTTATATTTTTAAATTCAATAAAATCGAAAAAAATTTAATATATACGATTTTTTAAAAATTAAATAAATAAAAAAAATTTATTAAATTTCGAAATAATAATAATTTTTTAATTAAAAATTTTTTTTTTTTTATTTATTTTAATAAATTCTATTTATATTTTTAAAATTTAATTTTTTTTCATTATAATTAAAACGATTTTATTATATAAAAAAATAAAATTATATTATTTTTTTTTTTTAAAAAATTTTAAAAAAAATTAATTTTTAAAATTTATAAAAAAAAATTTTTAATATATTTAAATATTTTTAAATATATTTCAATTATATTTATTTGTATTTAAATTAAATAAACGTTTATTAATATAATATTTATTATAATTTATAAAAAAAAAATTTTCAATTTTTCAATTTTTTTAAAAATTTTTAATTACAATTTTTTAATTTTATATTAATTTAAAAAATTATAATTTTTTTTTAATATTATTTTATTTTATTTTATTTTTATTTTTTTTAAATTTTAATTTAATTATTTTATATATAAATAATTTTATTAATCGAATATATTTTATTTATTTAAAAATTTTTATATATTTTTTTATAAAAACAATTTATAAATACTTATTTTATTTAATTTGTTTTTTTTAAAAATTTATTTAATATATTTTATAAAAAATTAATATAAAATTATTTATTTAAAATCTTTGAAATTTTTTTATTTGAAATTAATATTATAATATGTTAAAAATTTTTTTATAAAAATAAATAAATTTTACAATTTTCAATTATTTAAAATATAAAAATATTTTAAAATTTTTTTTGTATAATTTTTTTACAAATATAAAAATTTATAATTTTTTTCAATTTTATTAATAAATTTTTTTTTTTTAAATTTATACGTTTTTTATTTTTAAAATTCGATTAATTTATTACGTTATTTTTTTATATGCAAATTTTATAATTTCAATTTTTATTTTTAAAATTTTTATAATATTATTATTATATTTCAAAAAAATATTTTATTAAACTTTAAAAATACAAATTTTACATATAAAAAATAAAATAAAAATAATTATAATACGTTTATATAAATCGTATAATGCGATTTCAATAATTTATAAAAAATTATTAATAAATTATTACTTAAAAAAAAAGTAATTACAATTAATAATATTAATAATAAATTTATAAAAATTAAAAATATAATAAAAAAATTTTAATTAAAATTTTTTTTTTAAAATTCTTTAAAAATTTTTTAAAATAATATACAATTTTAAATAAAAAAAACTTTTTTAAAATAAATAAAATTAAAAAATCGTATATCGCGTTTTAATAAATTGAATTGAATTTAATTAAAAATTTTAATAGTATATTTAAATATTATAATTAAAAAACTTTTTTTTGAATTTAAATATTTTAATAATTTATTAAAACTTTTATTAATAGATTTTATAATAAATATATATATTAAAAATTCGAATAAATATTTTATATAAAACGTTTTATATTTGATAAAATTATTAAAATTATTAATATAATTATTATTGAAAAAAATAAAATTTATAATATAATATATTATTTATAAAAATATTTTTTCTATTTATTAATTACAAAAAAATGTTAATATATTTAAAAAATGTAAATAACAATTTAATAATTACAAATTTAAATAAAATAAATTTAAAAAAATTGTATTTTATTTTTTATTTTTATAAACTTTTAATAATTAAAATATATATTAAAAAACTTTTTTCGATTTTTACGAATAAATCTAAAAAATAATCGATTATTATTATTAATAATATAAATATTTAATATATTAAATCTCAAAAAACTATTAATATTAATATTTTATTTTTTTAATTAATTTTATTAATTAATAATAATAATAATAACAATAATAATAATAATAATAATAATAATAATAATAATAATAATAATAATAATAATAATAATAATAATAATAATAATAATAATAATAATAATAATAA
>MU119859.1:0-15420 GCA_014904845.1 Acephala macrosclerotiorum | reverse complement strand
GGTGGTCTGATTGGCTGATGCACGACGTCACTCCACGGCCGAAGAGCTGTTTTCGGACTCGCTAGACAATTAAAAGGGCCTGTACGTAGTATGCGACACGGGGAACATACTCGCACTCTGGTAAGAGAGTTGCTGCTCCGCATCCCTGGGAAATTTGTGACTGAGCTAGACCTTTTTTTAGGTCGTGAAAGTGCTAGGCTTTCGCAATGACGATGCTGCTAATTGCAACAGTATCGCAATGTTGGCAATTCTCACCCAAGCCGCGTTGGATTCTAAAGCCGTCAAGCTCGCCACATTTATTGCCATTTTCTACTTGCCAGCAAGTCTCGCAACAGTACGCATATCTCTACCGAAATTGCCATTGGTCTACTAATCACGGATTTGTAGTCATTCTTCAGCACCCAATTCGTTGAGTTCGGCAACTCTGGTGGACTGGCGATAAACATTAAAAAGGAAGTTTGGCTACTCTTTGCTGTCGCTGTATTCCTCGCGGCCCTCACTGCGCTCTGCGTATTTGTAGCGATAATGAGGAAGAAGAGGCAGGCGTCCGTTAATCACGACAAAATTGCTTGATGGATTAGAAACTAATACAGGTATACAAGACCTCTATATTATAAATAATAAAGTATATCATAATGGCTACGATCGGATCCTTAGTTCGTTTGATTTTCCTATAGTATTAAAACGCGCGAAGAAAATAAAAGTATTAACTTAGTATCCCACGAACAAGCAGTAGAAATTATTAAGTATTTTCTTGTTTAATACGTAAAACAAAAAATATAACAAATGTAAACACTAAAACGGATAAATACCAAAAAATAGTTTTTTTTTATTAAATAAAAAAGTATAATAAAACGTTAATTAAAACAATAATCATAAAACGACTTTTGTTATTACAAAATCATCGATATAGTTCGTGGTTATAACTCTTCTATTATGTATCTTCGTGCTTTATAGCAGATCTCGATTGAATGACCGAATATAGAATACTAAATTAATATGAAACTAGTATTTCTTAGCTTAGAGCTGGCCGAAAACTGCTACCACTCAATCGTCTAAGTCTTGAATAGAATCCTTTTCTTCCTGAATCAATGGCCAGTTTTAGTTAGTTCCTCGCAACAAGATATGTATAAGTCATTGCATCCAGGTAAAAATAGTTTCCGTACCTTCGTGAGCTCCCTCGACGCATTAATAAGAGTGTCTTCACCACTGATCTAACGCGCATCCAAAGTTAGCTTAATAATCAAAACTGAGTTAGCAAAGGCGAGTATACCTCAGTGCTCCATCCGATGGATCCAAACAGTGAGTTCAAGAGAGAAACCATTTTGTGGTGAATAATATATCGAGTTTTAATAATCGTGCTCGCCATGACGGCGTAGAGGTTGGTGGCCTGAGATTCATGTTATGTCAACTTGTCGACTGGACATACAGATCCAGGAGGTATTTACTTAGTGGGCAATATCCTGGTTGTGTCTTGATATGCTACAGTCGCGGGTTGGACTAGCGTAAGCGTGGAAGATTTAATAATTATCGCTGGTTGGAGTCGGACGATGAAAATACGAGTTTGTTGCCTTGGGCACCAAAAATGTTAACCACGTGAGTTTGTTTCAGCTTTAAATCACATGGATTATGTCATGTGACTACATACCCGTGGCACTTCGATTTCCTCTGAGACTATTCTTCCTAATTCAAAGACTTTTTACTTTGCTTCTGTTTCAATAAAAATTGTCAATATAATTCTTCCACGTGACTTTCATAAAGCAGTTTGACCGACACCGACCCATGACACACTGGCCACATAATCACTCGTAACAAGGCTAAGAGCTTTTTCAACTACCACATCACGCGCTTTAAGGAAAAGTCTAACGAGCATCTTGGGAGCATGTTCTCAAACCGTCTAGGCCCCAACTTGCTCAAGGGTGGTTGGCAACCGCCCGGCGTGTTCAGCGCAACTCCTTCGCACGCGAAGGGTCGCTGGGAGCCAAATCTCATCACATTTCTCGCTTCAGTCCAAAAGTTCCAAGTCCGTATTCTCCCAATTTCGTGGCATCCTGGCCTTGAATCTTTAGGGGAAGGCGGATCGGCAACACTTAGCCAGTCAATAGTGACAGCGGCGAGATGCCTGGCGTTCAAACGATTCCGCCGAACCGACGACCCAGCGGAAAGATTTGAGAGTTTAACGGCGGAAATTGAGATCTTGTCGCAACCGCTTATTTCGAGACATTCTAACATAGTAGACCTTGAGGGGGTTTGTTGGGAGGTTGACCGCCACACACAAGACATTGCTCCTGTCCTCGTCTTCGAGAAGGCGCAGTGGGACATGGGTCAGTTCATGGAAACACCGGAGGGAAAGGGCTTGTCCATGGACCAAAAATTGCAGCTGTATGTTCAGGTAGGCGGGGGCTTCTTGGCTCTGCACAACTCTGGTTTGTTTCCATTTAGAATACTACAAGAAACAAAATGGCTAAGCGAATTCAGGAATCATCCATGGGGACATCAAGCCTCAGAATATACTTGTTTTCAAAGATGAAACTGGACACACTACTGCAAAGATAACGGACTTTGGGTATTCAGCCATCAATAACGCATCTGTCGCAGAGATATTTCTTCCGAAGTCTAGGCCCTGGAACGCCCCAGAACACACTTACCATGGCATTAGCATATCCCAAGCCAAACTTATGGATGTGTACTGTTTTGGTCTGGTATTCTTGTGGCTACTTTTCTCAAATGACATTAGGGAGTCGGGAACTGGGCAATATCAGCCTCTTGCCTTCGCCTCATTGCCAGTGGGCACACCCGAGTCATCACTGGAGAGTTGGAAGTCGACGGGCAAGCTGGTGCGTGTATCTGAGGAGTGCATCGGCCGAATGCCGCAGATCAGCAACAAACAAGCACAAAACCTTGTACGCTTCTTCCAAGAAACCCTCGCTCGGGAGCCCACAGATCGAACAGCCGATATTCAAGAACTGCTTTCCCTATTGGTGCCAAACCTGTATGTATTGCGGATGGAATGTAAACACCTCAAACTAAGCTATGCAGGACTATAAACGAACGATCAGAGACATTTAAACCCGAAGTCTTAAACATGGATGAGGCTTACCTCTATTTTCAGGTAATCTCCGATCCTCGAACTTGGTCTACTTCACGAGACTGACACATGTTTCACCAGATTTCTAAGAATCTTTTAGACTTTATACATGCAGATTATGAGTTGAGAGCCCAAATCAAGAATAGTATTGAGACGATATACCAACAGAGAACGAGGGCCATATATGCTCCGAACCTCGCGTTTCAGATGAGCTACTGTTATTCGATCGGATTTGGAGTAGACGCCAACGAGAAGCTTAGCCAGTACTGGCTTGGACGATGCGGTGACGCCGACTTCAACTACGAAGAAGTTTTTAGACGAGATAAACCTAGCATCGAAAGCAAGCCAAGAAGTTGGATAGTAATAGGGCCGTCAGAACTTGCACCAGTGTACCGACTCCGATACGAAAAAGACTTAGACAACGTCTTAAGAGTTTACGAAAGAGAAGCAAGAAATATGGCGAAGGCATTTGGCGAGGCTCATTGCATACCTTTGGCTGTCAGTCGTACGGCAGCCGATATCATGGATGAGCTTGGGGAATTTCAAATGTCCAAACGGTTAAGACTGAAAATGGTCCAAATCGCTGGGGCTGCCTATGGGAGAGATGACGAGCAATACTTGAAATGTCTCAAAGCTTTGGTAACGTCGCATCTGAAGCTGGGCGAGTTCCAAGAGGCACAGAATCTGAGCGCTGCTCTCCATGAATCCTGGAATGAAAAAGGAAAGTCCGAAAGCCTAAATCATGCCATTTCACTTGCTAATCTAGCATGCACGTTTTTCTTGTCTGGCAGGTCGAGACACTGCATAGATATGATGCAAGACGCAAGTAGTAGACTTGAAAAGGGGCTGGGGGCAAGTCATCCTATTACCACCACAAGTATTGGACTTCAGGCAATGGCCCACCTTAGCCTAGGAAATTTCCAGGAGGCTGAAGCTCTTTACGAAGATGTTTTGACGAAGCAGAAGAGAGTTCTCGGATCCAACCACCGCGATACTATTAAGAGTAAAGCAAAACTAGCGACTGTTTTCATGCACCAGGGGAGGTTCAGCGACGCGGAAGAGTTACTCATTAGGGTCAGGCAAGAAAGCGTTAGAGTCCTTGGCTAACTCACCATGACACGCTGATGTACACGGCTTCTCATTCGGCTGTTATGTTGAACCAGGGTCGAGGGAAAGAGGCCGAGAATCAGAGCCGTGAGGTGGTAGATCTTTGCATGACAGTACTAGGGCCGGAGCACCCTGACACTCTGATTGTGGTCAATAATTTGGCAGCTTGTCTATCAAAGGGGCAGAAATTCGAGGAGGCTATCAATCTCCTAACCCAAGTGAGCGAAGTGACCGAGAAATCGCTCGGGTCAAAGCATCCAGACACATACCTATCCATTGGAGAGCTTTCCACAGCCATCTTGGGAATGGAGAAGTGGGTCGAAGCTGAGAGACCGTTGACTCAGGCAGTCGGAGGCCTATCGAATGTTCTAGGCGTCGACCACCCTGAGACGCTAGTGTATAGAGGCAACCTTGCATTTTGTGTTGCCCAACAAGGACGACTCTCAGACGCTGAAGGGATATCTAAAGAAGTCGTCGCGGATGCTCTTTTAAAATTAGGACGTACTCACCTCGATACTCTCAAATACATGACACAACTCGCCTCCATCTACTCGAAGCAGGATCGGTGGAAGGAATGCGAGGTCCTGGAAAGAGAGATTTTGGAAACGAGGAAGGTGCAGCTTGGCCTACAAGACCCAGATACAATTTTGGCAGCATCCAGTCTCGGGGCCACGTACTGCAATATGGAGATGTGGGGTGAGTCAGTAGGATGTTATGAAGAGGCAATCGAGGCCAGGAGAAAGAATTCAAGAGGCAGCGACGTTGGAAGTGGGGACGACCTGGCATATCTCGGGTATGCTTATGCTCAGATGGGGAGAATGGATGAAGCAGGAGCTATTGTAGAAAGGGCGGAGCGAGCACTTATCTTGAAATAGTCACAGCTTCAACGTATGTGGCATTACTTCTCTGCTTATATTGGCTCGAACGTTAGATTGTAGCAAATTCGGAAATGAGAATAGCGCTCACTCTGAGACTGAAGATATACTCAATCTGATCTGCTTTATAATGCAGCTCCAGCTTTGCACAGCAATTAATACAAACAATCAATAGCCCACCAACAGCGAGTTATCTCTGAACAATCTATACTTCTGCCTGTGCTTAATCCTAGCAAGAAAGGCAGCGAGACCCATGAAGTCCCTTGCCTATAACCCATCCCCGCCTGCCTCTGTTGTCTTCAAAATCATAATCAAGACAAGAAATATCGTTTTCGGGCACACAAAGAGGGAAAAGGTGGTGATATTTATACACTCTCGCGTGTCCCTTCTATTGTCTCTAGATCGAGCACTGATCTTTCGCCGGCCTGTCTCGTTAATTTTAGGTGTCTACTTTGGGATCCTTCAGAGCTTGTTTAGGCTCCCAGAACATCTCGTCAAAACCCGACGGATTTGATATATGGGAACATTAGGTCAGACCAAGTCTGATTAGCTAAGAAACTGGAAGGCAGAATCACATGGCGGAATGCCCTAGGTGCTCAGGGGCTACCCAGGTGACCGAGCTGAGGGTGATTAGCGCCTGAGCGCGAGCGGCAAGCTTACTAACCGAATGCGATGCACAAGAGGGTGAAAATTGATTCATGATACCCAATGAGCGAACGGCAGGAGATTCCTCGGCAAATTTTTCAACTTATGTATAACATCTACATTAGTCTCATATTCGGCATCGTGGAGCCTCGATGTGATTGCTAGTGCGGCCGAAGACTTGAAAGACAAACTGTTTTCGATAATGTCGATCGACGTAGAGTTTTCAATTATTTAAGTTTTTATACTTTGTTTTATAGTTTTATTATCGTTTGTTAATTATATTATTATCATCATTTTTTTTTTTCGAGTTTAATATTACATTGTAATATTAAAAAATATATATATATATTTTTTATATATTATTAATTATATTTAAATTATATTTTTTAATATATAAAAATTTTAATAATTTCGTAATATTAAAAAACGTTAAAAAAAAAATTTAATTTAAATATTAATAATATATTTAAAAAAAAATATATATTTAAAAAAATATACATATTTTAAAAAAATATTATTTTTTAATAAAAACGATAAATTGAATAAATTTTTTTCGTTAAAATTAATATATTTTTAATAATAAACGAATTTTATAAAAAGTATTTTATTATTTAATAATTTATATTAAATTTTTAATATTTTAATCCATTTAAATATTTATAAAAAAAAATTAATAAAATTCGTTATTATATTAAAAATATTTTAAAAATAAAAATTTAAACGTTTAATTAAATTATATAATTTCTTTTAAAAAAATTTATATTAAAATATTAAACGTATATATTAATTTTTTTTTTAATATTTTTCAAAGAAATAAAATTTAAAAAAAAAAAATTACTAAAAAAATAATTTTTAATATAACGATAAATCGTTTTAATTTTAAAATTTCGTAAATAAAAAAATAATATTAATATATTTTTCGATTTTTAATATTTTCATTTTTATTATTATTTATATCGTCGTTAATATTATCGTTTTATATAAAAATTTTATTTAATTAATTAATATATTCAAATTAAAAATTTATTAAAAATTGTAAATTTATTTTAAAAACGATATAAAAAATTTAAATATAATTATTTATACAAATTTATAAAATTTTAAAAAATTAATAATATTTTCGTTTTCGTTTTTATTATAATATTTGTTTTAAATTATTAAAATTATATTAATAATAAATAATTATTAAATTAATTAATTTTTAATTATTGTAATAAAATAAATAATTAAATAAAAATAAAAATATATTATAAATTTTTTAATTAATAATTATTAAATTAATTAATTAATTAATAATTGTTTTAAATATAAATTTTTAATTTTATTATATTAATATTAACGTTTAAAATTTCATTCGTTTTTTTATTATTTTTTGTTTAATTTTAAATTATTTTTTATATTAAAAATTATTAATTAATTTAATTTTTATTAAATATAAAAAAAATTAAATAAATTCTTTTTAATAATTATATTTTAAGTTTAAAATATATTATATATTAATTTTTAAATAATTTTATTAATTATTTATAAAAACAATAAAAGTTAAAAATTAGTATTTTTGGTATAAAAAGCAGCCCAAGGTGGGGGGGGGGCCCGGGGGGGGGGGTCCCGATTTATCGTTTCTCAAGGTGCTTTTCGGATTCAGGGCTGATGACGACCGTTTGGCAGAGTTCGAAGAGTGTAAAATCATATAGTTTCTTCGAGACCGCGCAGAGCTGCTTGAGATCTCTTCGATCTGATAACTGTACTCGTGAGCCTTGAGCAAAAGTGGTGAACATAGGCACTCCTACCTCCTTCAAGATTAGCAAACGAACTTCATTGGGTAGCTTCCAGCATGTCGTCGAATGGTCCAGACAACTCGTCGCAAGCCTGGCTGTTGAAAAATGTAGATCTCGCACGTCTCGTGGAGCATGTGAAGATTTTTCTGTTCTGTCGACCGTTCTAATCCTTATGAAGGTAGCCGCCTAATTCTCGCTGGCAACTGGGCTGTTGGATCTGCGCCGTGCTCGGGCAGGGTCGGGGATTCGGCACAGCCGAAGCATTGCGGCAGGATTACGACACTCAACCCACATCATAACCACGCAGCCGTGCGGAGTGCATACGCAGAATGCGCGCAGCTTCCGCCATTTTCGCCAATTCGTCGAATGCCGCGCTGAACATGGTTGCCGATGCGCGAAGTGGCTTCTTATGAAGGGTAAACTTCTTTCGTTGCGGACCGACGTAGACGATGACCATTTCGTGGCCTAGTTTCCTGCTTTACCATTAGTTGCTTGCGCTTTTGGATAGAAGGAGGAGTTGCTCACGGTTCCAAAGTAGGAAGCATGATAGGCACAAATGCTTGCGATGTACCTGGGGTTGCTTCCGTCATCGTCGCGTTTGCGAGTTTTGGCCGAGCAAGATGTTTGTTGCGAGGTGGGGGTGGATTCTTGGGAAACACAAAATCGAAGTAGGTATTTATTTTGTTGGTCTCCGAAGCTATCTATTATAAGACGCGACAATACTAAAACTGAGCCGTTGAAAATGTCCAAATACAGTTAGTAAAATTTAAGCTAGGTTTTTGAACTGGAAGCTAGTTTTAAATTCAAGACCTCCAGTTACTGAAGGAGGTTTGAATAGCCATGCTCGTAGAATTGCATTCGGGTAGAGAAAATTTAGAGTTATTGCTTCTAGTGTTGCGTTTAGTTGATGCGATTGAAAATATCAAGCCTCTCTAATTTCTCCTTGTGGTTTAATAAATCCTCCCAGATTCTCAGTATGCATGTTTTCTCTAGCACAAAGTACTCTCCGCCGCTGACACCCTTAGCCTTCCTGAGCATCTATTCCAGCGCCTCCTCTCTCCTTACCATTCATTGGGACGAATGATAAATCTGCTGCAGGCTTGCAGTCAGAGCCGTCTCCATGATAATGAAAATAGCACTTGTCTCCATCGGAATGATCATCTCTTTCGCGAGGATCATGAAGATCGTTGGCGAAATCCTGTAGTTCATCCTCATAGCGCTCAACAAACGCCTGAAAGAACTCAAAATCATCCTTGCAGAGATCCCATACGAATCGAAGATCTTCGGAAGGCATGCTTTGCTTTCGCTTGCCAGACCAATGAGGCATCCGAACTCCCTTGGTGTCATCCTCCTTGGCTTTTTCTCGAGCGGCGGTGAGAATCGACCATACCAACATATAGATGGAGAACCATCTCAGGCCGGTGACATGCTCACTTGGTTTTCCGTTGATGGTTGATATGCAAGGTGAAGTTCGGTGAACTGTACGGGAAATGACTTTCGTCAAAAGCTCTTTTGTGATCAACTCGTATCGTAGCTCGTGCTCAAAGGCCATGTCTTGAATAGCATCCATGGTTTGATTAGTTAGGTTGACGAGGCAGAGCTTTTCGGCGAAGACGTAGAGATCATAGAGATCGTGCAGATGCATCTCAGTGTTTCCTTTCCGAACCGTACCTCGATAAACCCAATCGACGTAGAGGGAGAAAGCACCAGCTTGGTCCTCCGGCAAATGGATAGAACCCTCTTGGCCTTCAACAAATGACCCGTTAAGAGCTGCTTCGAAGAACCTGGCTGAGCAGCAGAGGAGGTTTTTGTGGATAATGAATGGTTTACGCTTCGGGCCGACATACACGGTCACCGTCTGGCTGCCAAGGTTGCTATGCACGTATGATGTCAGTACAGGATCACTTTCAAACCAACAGCGAAGGTAACTTACGGCTCCAAGGCTGACTTTGTATCGACGGGCTGCACAACCAATGGGCTATTCATGGCCCGACTTGCCAAAGTCTCGTTGATCGAGGCAGGGGCGTTAATCATGGCGTTGCTTTTTTGAGTTGCATTGTTCGTCGTTGCAGGCGTATCAGCTGTAGTGGTGCTTCCTGAGGCTTGCCCCATCGTGGAGATCATGCTGGTTGCGAAGATGTTCATAATGTTGCCCGGGAGGAAGATATTTATCTGAGAGAGGTGGTAGCTAAACGGGGCTAACTTTAGCGGAGTAAGTCGTGAAGCGAGGAGAGGAGGGAGTACGCTGTTGCAATTGCAATGCACCCTCCTCATTCTCCCAGCTTTGCCTGGACTTTCTCCGTCCACTTTCTCCTATTCGAGGAGGAAAGAGATGTCTGAAAGAAAAGCCAAAGAGTAAGGGTAAGGGTTCAGAGGCACAATGCATTGTGGTAATTTTGAACTCGAGCGGCGGGGCTGCTTGCCGAGCCCCTGAGCGGTCACATGATTATACACCACGTGAAGTCGTCAAATCGAGATGGGTCATTAGATCGCGTTGCAAGTCTCCCAGCCTTTAGGACTTTCATGACTATTGATCGGCGCGGAAGAAAGGAATTATGGGTGCTACGCAATAAGTATCTTGAGAGCATGTGAAAGCGCGCGGTGGTCGACCGTACCACGAGATCTTGCAGACATCTTCAATCGCCCATCCTTGGTTCGACATTGGCAGAGGCCGTCCTGAGCTTAGACACTACATCTAATAGTGGACATGCATGGCAGGCAATAATGGCCCTACTTGACAAAACAAAACGGTCATAAAAAAGTGCGGGCAGGGCTGGGAGATTGAGAACGCTGGTTGCAAGCTCTGAAAACTAAACCAAAAACGTGGTAAAGCTAGAACAAGAGTAAGATTCCAGCTTGCTAAATGCCCTCAAAACTTTTCATTAGATCATGTAAAGCAAGACCGAGAGGTCGGCCTATCTTGAAGCACTTTTAATATCCCAGCCATCTAAGGTAGCTTGTCGACACTGTAGCCATTAACGCCATTCGTCTGCTCGCCAGCAGCATATTTTGCAAGATCCACCTCCTCAACCTTCAAGTTCCAGCCAAATGTATCCTTGATCTTGCCCATCTGGATACCCTTCAATGTTGTGAGAAGCTTCATGCAGATTGGGCCCGGCTCTTCGTCGTTTTCTGCGATATAGGAGAATGTTTCGTTGCGGCTCCTTCGAGTGATGGACTTGATAGGAACGAGAGCAGCTGCTGTGCCTGCAGCGAGGACTTCGCTGAAGGTGGGAAGTTCTTCGTACTTGATCTGCAAGACGCTTGTGTAAGCAAAATGGGGACAAGAACAGGGGCTCGATGTCAGTCAAAGGGCGGCTGTCACTTACAGGACGCACTTCAGTCTTCCACCCAAAGCTCTTCGCAATATCTTGGCACGAATCTGACGTAACACTTGCGATGACATTCTTGCTATCCGGTGTCACCATTGTGATACTATCCCCCTCTTTCTTAATACCAATGAAACCACTAGTTGAGAATTCGTCAATTTCCGTTCTCGTCTTGGAGTCCAGGTGTAGAGTGATGCCGTAACCCTCGTTCCGTGCTTTGTCACTCCATCTCATTACGGGTGCATAATTTCCTCCTACTTTCGCACTACCTGTTCCGTCTGGTGCTGCGCGGTCGAAGTCCTCGAGAATCAAGCACTTGACTGGGTGGACACCATGGTAGACACCTGTGGGCATAACGTAGACGCAGAATGTGTATTCTTCAGGTGGGTTGAGACCTAATTGAGCGCTTGAACCAAAGATCAGAGGTCGGATGTACATCGCAGCGCCGGTCTCGTGTGGTGGGATGTGTGAAGCGTTCAGTGACACAGCAGCGTGAACAGCCTCGATGAAGAGATCTTCGGGAATTGGGGGCATCGAGACGAAGCTTGCAGAGTGTGCAATTCGAGCAGCATTTCGGTAGGGACGGAAGATTGTGATCTCGTTGTTCGCTGTTCGGAATGCCTTCATGCCCTCGTATGCTTGTTGACCATAGTTGAGACCTGGGGCCATACCATGGATTCGCATGAAGGGGTCCGTTATGAATTGAGGTTTGGTCCAGACGCCAGTCTTGACGCTATAGTGGGATTCGATGTGTCCATTGACTGTGGTGCGGTCAGCGAGAGTGAATTGTCTGACTGTGACTCTTCTTACCTTCACGAACTTTGAAGCCAATATTGTTCCAGTCAATTGTGTTGACTGGTGGAGGTGGGAATACCATTTTGGGGGTAAATGGAGAGACAAACTTTAAGAAAGGTCAGGGAATAAGTGGGAGAGTTGATAAGGAGTGGAGGAGGTGAAGAGGGGAATAAGTAACGTCTGTCTGGCTGTGTAATATTTATTTCGTGCGCCATCGGAGGTCAATCGGCGGGGTGCCCAGATCAGCGGCATCTTGCGGAACCCTGTGGCGGAGTGCCCCTGCATCATGACGCCAGGGGTTCATCTAGGCTAAATTTATTTGAAGGAGACTGAAACGACAAATCAGGCAATTCATCTGATCACTCTCTTCTCTGATGAGACCGAGGTCGATGGAGTGACTTCTATTGTGCCTCTTTTCTGGGAACATTCATTGATGGATTTCTTTGTTCCGCTCTTTACTTTCCTAGACGGCGAGGTCTTCGAGGTCAGCAATTGCCACGAGTAATCCACTGCGATTCTGCGAAGCTCTTTGTAAGCCACACCAACCTGCAACGGACGGCCGACATCATTTCCCTATCGCAGAATGCCTCGACGACAGCATATTACGTTGCTGACCTTGATTGGAGGGGCGGCTTGTCTGGCCATATTCTTCGTGTCGATATTTCGAAATAAGGCGGAAGGGACAAGGCATCCGGACTATATCCCATCATACCAGGAATCGCGTGTTGGCCTGAATCTCAATGAAGGAATACTGCATGGAGAGGCAACTGCGCCGAAGCTCGAGAATGCGACACTGAAGTATGTACTTCGAGCTCTGTACGATGTTTCCGTGCTGACCTGTTTGCAGAGCTGAGCTTGGTCATTCAGCATGGAAAGTCCTTCATACAATGATGGCTAAGTTTCCAGACAAGCCAACCGCAGACGACAGCGAAGCTCTCAAATCCTACATTCACCTCTTCGCCCGACTATACCCCTGTGGAGACTGCGCAAGACATTTCCAGAAGATACTCCAGAAGTTCCCTCCACAAGTTGTTTCGAGGTCCGCAGCTGCGGCTTGGGCTTGCCATGTGCACAACGAGGTCAATAAGAGGCTGAAGAAGGGCCTGTTTGACTGCTCCAAAATAGGGGATTTTTATGATTGTGGTTGTGCTGAGGATCCGGTACCTGGAAAGGAGAAGGGTAGTTTCACACAACTGGAATTAGAGAAGGAGGGGTAGGTGCGGCCTGTTTAATTATGACTAGATGGTTGCTGACAAGAACAGGTTGACGAGAGGAGGATAAACGATGGAGGGTGGAATCTGTGTAGATATTGTAGGATGATAGTGTTCGATGCGACAGCGGCATGGCATGGCGTTAGGGCAGGAAGGACTTTTGAAAATAGCGGTGGCTTCTTTCCTGTATAGTTTCGACCCATCAAGTAGAGCATCAAGCCTCATCGAAGGAATCAGGAGACGGTCTTCATTCTATGAAAGTATAGAAAGGTAATAGCTTGTGGGATATTTCACTCTTCACTTGATATGGTAGGAACAACAATCTCCTGAATTCCAACCTCATCAATGTCAACAAGTATCTTAGTAAGTCTTCTGCACCGTCTAGACGTAAATGTTCTGGAGGTTCTGAGACTTTTGAGCCCCAATTTTGAAGTACACGTGATCGCAATCGCGATTCGCGTCGGCGCTGCCTGAGCCCAAGTACAACAAGCTCCATCAACCACCAATTTCTCCTCCCCCAACACCTCACGAATCCTACGTACTTCTGCGTAGCTTCTCGAGTTCTTTCCCACACCTCTTTCTATTAAAATTCGCAATCATGGAGTTCGGAACCTCAGGAATGTTGAATGAAGGTACGGGCCAAAGAGCTTCATCTATGCACACGACAGCTAACAATTCCTTCCGCAGATGGTATTCACGTCGATATGGATCGCCTAAAGAAAGGTGAAGTCAAGTAAGAGCTTCTCCTCTCGCCATGATGCTTCTGCTAACCTTCTCCTTAGCCTTGGAACCTCAATGTAAGCTCGACTGCGAAACAACAGAATCAAGGGACATCGGTTGACTTGATGACAGCATGGCAATCAACTTCAAGGATGGTGTTATTCTAGGTATGTCTTTTGGATGGCATCGGTAGCAGGAATCACATTGATAATGGTGGAATATAGGCGCAGACAGTAGAACCACGACTGGAGCATACATCGCAAACCGAGTCACCGACAAGCTCACCCAAGTCCACGATACCATTTGGTGCTGCCGGTCTGGATCTGCTGCGGACACTCAAGCTGTGGCAGACATTGTCCACTACCAACTAGGGATGTACGGCGTCATGAATGGCAGACAACCAACAACACAAACGGCGGCGGCGATGTTTCAGGAGTTGTGCTATGAGAACAAGGATAGATTAAGGTACGACCGAACATATGGAGAGTTCACTGGCTAACATGATCAGTGCTGGTTTGATCATTGCTGGTTGGGACGAGCGACACGGAGGTCAGGTCTACTCGATACCATTGGGAGGATCATTACACAAGCAACCATATGCCATCGGAGGTTCAGGTTCAACCTATATCTACGGATACTGCGATGCCAACTGGAAGGAGGGAATGAACGAGGAGGAAGCTGTCGACTTCGTCAAGGGTGCTTTGCAAGAGGCGATCAAATGGGATGGAAGCTCTGGTGGTGTCATCAGAATGGTGGTCCTCACGGCAAAGGGAGCAAACAGGCATTTGTATTTGCCAGATACCAATTACACCATCCGTCACCAATAGGCACAATGTACAATTAGAGTAGAGCATTAATGGCATGGAGTTTTGGCACACCAAACTCCTTTGAGAGTTTTCACAAGAGCGGTCAGACACAAATGCATCCTGCGCGAGGCGGCGGTGAGGGAGAGAGGTAACTTTGAGTTCGTGCATGGCCTATGAGCGGCCTCTAACTTGTCTTCCCCGAGGCAGAAAAGCAAAACACTCCGAGCATCACGTTTTCTAAGAAGTAGGCTGTATCGGCACGGATCGCAGGCAGGTCGCACAAGACACTTGGTTACTGGGAAGCCGGATCTTCGATACGCAGCCAGCACAAAGCATCCCCTCGCTCCAAGTCAAGACCACGCCGTCAGCCTCTCGAATTCTGTTGGCGGGAAGGATTTCAACGGCTCGAGTCGAAGCGTTTGTGTTTGCTCAAGCCCCCCAAACTAGGATAGAGTCCGGATTCTGGCAAATGTCTCCTGGGTGCTGCCATAATAATAAAACAAATTCTTGCCCACGCGTCTGCCCACCTGCATGTTGATCTCTGCTGGAGATACTGATACTAGCCAGCGTTTCTAATACCTTTTACCCATTTGCTGGAATCAATTGTGCAGCATTGTTCGCCTTCACCGTCGTCATCTTGCGCCTCGTTCGTTGACTGGCTGCCCAACTTCTTTGGACCCTCAGCAACCGAGGCGGATAAAATTTATGACCGTGAAACTAGCAACCCGCACGGGCCTTGTTGATTGTTTATCCCTATTCATGACCACCCTCTTCTTATTCTCTGTTATTCTATCAATTACAACACTATTATGGAAGTTCCACTTGATCAAACCCCTCCTCAAACACCTGAAAACCCCAAAAAACACCATAAAACTACTGCAGAATGGAACGAGCGCAAAACAGAAAGAAGAGAAACCGATACTCCTACACGCAAAGAGATCAACACCTTACGATATTTCAAGCCTTGCAAAACAATCACAGAGATAGCAAAGCTTGTGCAAAAGCCATGGTCAACTGTCAAAGACATCTGCGAGCTAGATGAGGACCTTATTCGAACTGCACGCCC
>MU119858.1:0-12294 GCA_014904845.1 Acephala macrosclerotiorum | reverse complement strand
AAAAAAAAATTAAAAAAAAAAAAAATTCGTTTTAAATAAAAAATTTAAAATTCGAAATTTTTTAAATTATTATTTTTTTTTTTTAAAAATCTAATAATTTTTTTAATATTTGTATTAATATTAAATTCTTTTGTAATTTATTTTGTTTTTCTTTTAAAATTTAATAAAAAAAAAAAAAACAAATTTCAAATTTAAATTTATTATTAAAAATAATTAAATATTTTTAATTTTTTTTATAAATATTATTAATTCTTTAATTTTATATTTAAAAAAATTTATTATTATTTTTATTTTAAAATATTAAAAAATTAATTTAATTTGAATTATAATTTGTTTTTATTAATAAATATACAAATATTTATTATTAAACGAATTTTTATAATTTCATTATTAAAAGATTTTATATCGAATAATAAAATAATTTAAAAATTTTACGTAATAAATTATATTAAAAATTGTAATAATTTTTTCAAATTAAATATTATTAAAAAAAAATTTATTATTAAAAAATTCTCGAAATCGATTTTTAAAAAAAATTTAAAATTTATTATAAATTTCTTTGAATTTCTCGTAAATAATATTATTAATATTAACAAATATTAAATTTATAAAAAAAAAAAAAAAATAAAATTTTTAATATATTTTTAATTGATAAAATTTTTTATTTTATAAATATATAATTTCAATTTTTAAAATTTTTTTTTTACAATATTTAATTAAATTTAATTTAAAATTTTTTTAATTAAAATTCGTTTTTAATACTAAAAAAAAAATTTATTCAAATAATTTTTTTAAAAAATTAAAATAATCAATTTATTATTTTTTTTAAAATTATTAAATTACGAATAAATTATTTGAAATTTTTCAAA
Source organism: Acephala macrosclerotiorum (assembly GCA_014904845.1). NCBI lineage: Eukaryota > Fungi > Ascomycota > Leotiomycetes > Helotiales > Mollisiaceae > Acephala > Acephala macrosclerotiorum. The sequence continues at coordinate 11,425 of MU119858.1, read as the reverse complement.
AAAAAAAAATTTAATATATAATAAATTTGAATTTTAAAATATATTTATTTATTTTTTATAAAAAAATTAATCAATTTTATTGTTTTAATAAAATCTAATAAATTAAAAAAAAAATAACGAAATAAAAAAAATAATTATTAAAAAATCAATAAAATAATAATTATAATTTGAAATTCGTTTATAAAAATTAAATAATAATAAAAAAAATAATAAAATTTTTTTTTTTTTTATTTATTTAAAAATTTTTTATAAAATAAAAATTATTATAATTTTTAAATTAATAAATAATTTAATTAAAAAAATAAAAATAAAAATAATAAAAATTCGCGAAAATTAAAATCGATTTTTCGTTAATATTTTTTGTTTATAATAAAAAATAATAAAAATATTTATAAATAAAAAACGAATATTAAAATAAATTTAAATAAATTAAAATTTTTTTTTTTAATATATAATTTATAAATTTTAAATAATCGTATTTTTATAATTTTAATTTGTTTTTTATTGTTTTTAAAATATAAATCGAGATTTTTATAAAATATTATATAATAAATTTAATAAAATTATTTAATAAACGAATATTTGTAAATATTATAAATAATATTTAAAATTTTAATACAATTAATAAAATTTAAAATATTGAAAAAAATAACGTTTAATTTTTAAATATTATTTATATTGTACGTATAATTAATTATTAATCGTATATTATTTAATTAGAATTCGTAAATTTATTAAAATAAAATAATATTAAATTATAATAAAATAATAATAATTTTGTATTTTTTTAATATAAATATAAATATATTATAATATTTTTTATTATTAATAATAAATTTTTTAAATTTAATTAATATAAAAATTAAAACGAAAAAAAAAAACGAATTAAAAAATTTAAAAAAATAAAAAATTTTATATAAAAAAACTAATAATAATAATATTATTATTATTATTATTATTATCGTCGTTTAATAATATTAATTAAAAAAAATAAAATATTAATATTAATAATTTTTTAAAATTTAATACTTTGAATATTTATATTATTAATAATAATAATTAATTATTTTTTAAATTTATTTATAAAATTAAAATTTTTTTTTTTAATATATATTTTAATTATTAAAAATTCGTAAAAATAAAAAATAAAACGCAATTTTTTTAAGTTTATTTTATTTAAATTTGTAATTATTAAATTATTATTCGTATTTTTTAAATATATTAATATTTTTTTACAATTAATAAATCGAAAAAATATTTTTATAAATAACGTATTATAAATTTTATTTTTTTTAATAATAATTATATTAATAATTTTAATAATTTTATAAAATATAAAACGTTTTATACGAAATATTTATTTGAATTTTTAATATATATATTTACTATAAAATCTATTAATAGAATTTTTAATAAATTATTAAAATATTTAAATTTAAATTTTTTTTTTTTAATTATAACGTTTAAATATATTATTAAAAATTTTAATTAAATCAAATTAAATTTATTAAAATATAATACGCGATTTTTTAATTTTATCAGGAAAAATTTTTATATGCTAATTGGTTGCCAATGGTGCCAGCGGCTTGCCAGTGGCGCGCACTACGCAGTAATTGCATGTCTAAAACTTTGGCGCCCAATGATAGTCGATTGGCAAGTGGATCTAAGTCTATGAGAACACCAAAACTCTCGGTTCTCGGCGGCTGCAGACGACTGCGCGCGGCCCTTATGCAGTCACACTTAATCAATTGAGCCGCTCAGTCTCTAAGTGTCTCAATTTAAGCTCTCAATATCGAACAGCTTGCGCAATTACTCGTATACTAGACCGGTTTTTTTACGCGCGTAAACTTTGCTTGAATCGATCGATTCTACGATCAGATTCTAAATAGCGTTAATATTTTCAATTCTTATTTTTATTCATTTGTATAATTTATGAGACAATTAAGATCTATTGATCGAATAAAGCGCGATCGCTAGTCTTTTGACAAAGAATACTAAAATTCAATAGTTTTCAATTTTGCAATTTAATATTTTAATGCGCACTCGATAGATTTACTTGTAACTTTTATAATAGATTAAATAAATACTATAAATTATAAGTTTCAAATATTTAAATATTTAATCGTAAGTCGATATTATTAGTAATATTTTAATACTATTAATACCGAGTTGACGTTATTAGTACTAGGTCAAAATAGTCGATAGTACTAACAATCGATTAATCTGCCATTGGCTCGCTAATAACGTTATTAATACACGTGTTTTTCAGTAAAACGATTAGCAAAAAATATTTTTTTCGATGTTTATTTATTTTAAAATCAAATTTTTTATTTAAAATTATATATTATTTTCAATTTTTTTTTTTTTTAATTAAAATTTTTTTTATTATATTTTTATTTTTTATAAATTTATTATTAATATTATTAATTGTAATTATTTTTTTTTAAATAATAATTTATAAATTATTGAAATTGTATTATACGATTTATATAAATATATTATAATTATTTTTATTTTATTTTTTGTATATAAAATTTGTATTTTTAAAATATAATAATAATATTACAAAAATTTCGAAAATAAAAATTGAAATTATAAAATTTGTATATAGAAAAATAATATAATAAATTAATTAAATTTTAAAAATAAAAAACGTATAAATTTTAAAAAAAAAAAATTTATTAATAAAATTTAAAAAAATTATAAATTTTTATATTTGTAAAAAAATTATATAAAAAAAATAAATAAATATTTTTGTGTTTTAAATAATTAAAAATTATAAAATTTGTTTATTTTTATAAAATTTTTTTTTAAAATATATTAATATATATAATTGAAATATTATAATATTAATTTTAAATAAATAATTTTATATTAATTTTTTATAAAATATATTAAATAAATAAAATATATTCAATTAATAAAATTATTTATATATAAAATAATACAAATTAAAATTTTAAAAAAATAAAAAAAATAAAAATAATATTAAAAAGAAATTATAATTTTTGAATTAATATAAAATTAAAAAATTATAATTAAAAAATTTTAAAAAAAATAAAATTTAAAATTTTTTTTTTTATAAATTATAATAAATATTATATTAATAAACGTTTATACAATTTAAATACAATTAAATATAATTGAAATATATTTAAATATATTAAAATATATTTAAAAATATTCGAATATATTAAAATATATTTAAAAATATTTAAATATATTAAAAAATGTTTTTTATAAATTTTAAAAATTAAAATTTTTTAAAAAAAATTTTAAAAAAAAAATAATAATATAATTTTATTTTTTTATATAATAAAATCATTTTAATTATAATAAAACAAAAATAAAATTTATTAAAATAAATAAAAATATTTTAAAAAAAATTAATAAAATAAAAAAAAAAAATTTTTTAATTAAAAAATTATTATTATTTTAAAATTTAATAAATTTTTTTTATTTATTTAATCGTTAAAAAATCGTATATATTTATTTTTTTTAATTTTATTAAATTTAAAAATACGAATTATAATTTTAATTTTTTTTTTCAATTTTTTAAATATTTTATTTATTATAAAATTTTTTAATCGTTTTTTTTTTATATTTATATTTTTATTATTATTATTATTTAAAAAATTTTAATATTTTTTTTTAATAAATTTTTTTAAACGATTTTTAATATATAATTTTCAAATTATTATTTTATTTATTTTTTCGAATAAATAATTTTTTTTCAATTAATTTATTTAATAAATTCAATATAAATTTAATTATTTATATAATAATTTAATATTTTTAAATATATTTTAATTAATAAATTTTTTTTGAAAATTAATTTTTTTTATATTTAATAATAAACGTCGAAATATATTTAATTTTATTTGTAATTATATTTTTTTTTTAATTTTAATTTTTTTATATTTTCGTTTTATATTTTAATTTATTTAATTTTCAATTTAAAAAATTTTATTCGATTATATATTTTATTTTAATTGAAAAAATTTTAAATAAAAAATCGAATTTCAATAAATGAAATAAATTTTTTATTATAAATTATATAAAATAATATATATTTAATTAATTTATAAATAATTATTCGATTTATAAAAAAAATAATTAATAAATATTTTAATCAATTTTTTTTGTTTTGTTTTATTAAAATAATTAATACGATAATAATAAATTAATATTTTCGTTTAATTATTTTATTTATTTTCAAATTATATATAAAAATAATAATTCGTTTAATTTTGAATTTATTTAATTTTTTAATAATAATTTTTTTAAATTCGAATTTTTTATTTAATTTTATATAATTAAAAACGTTATATTTATAAATAAATTTAAAAAATATTTTAAAATTTGAATTTTTTATTAATTTAATTTCAATTTAATCGAAAAAATTATTTCGTATTATAATCAAATTATTGAATATTTTATATTACGAGAATTTAATTATATTTATTTTAATATAATAAAATAATAAAATTATTTTTTAGAAATATAAAATTTTTTCGTATTTTTTTTTATTTTTATATTAATAATTATTATAATTTATTATAAAATTTCGAATATTTTTATAGTATTTTTTTTAATAATATTTATTAATTATTCGATAATAAATATTTTTTTTTTTAATATATTCGAATTTATTATATAATTCAATTATAATTATTATATATTATTTTAAATTATTTAAAATAAATCGAAATAAATAAAATTTAATAAAATCTTTTTATAATATTTTATTTTAAATATTATAATTAATAAATTTTTAAATTAATTTATAAAATTTTATTTTCGAAAATTATTTTAATCGTTTTAAAATTATTAAATATTAAATAATATTTTAAAAATAATTCGAATAATTATTATTAAAAAAAAATTAATATTATTATTATTATTATTATTTAATAATTTATTAATTTTAAAAAAAAACAATTAATATAATATACGTAAAAAATGCGATTAATATCGAAAATTGAAAATTAAAAACATTAAATTTAAAAAAAAAATTTAAATTTAATTTAATAATTTAAATAAATATTTTCGTTTTATATATTTATTTTTAATTACAAATAATGTATTTTCAATATAATTAAATTCGATTATAATAAATTTATTAATATTTGTTTTTTTCTTTGAATTATTGTTTTTTATTCGCAGTTTTTTAAATAATTCGTTTATAATAATATAAATTTTTTTTTTAATATATTTAATTTCAAAATCGAATAATTAAAATATTAAAAAAATTTATTATTATTCGATTTAATTAAATAATAAACGTATTAATATTCGTTTTAAAAATAAAATAAATACTATATAATTAAAATTGTAATTTATAAAAACATTTTAAAAAATTTTAATATTTTTTTTATCGTATTATAATTTCATTTAATAATATTTTAAAATTTTAATTCGTATAAAATTATTTATTTTCGTTTTTTATTATTATATTAATTAATATTAATATTTAAAATAATTATTTTTTATTTATTTATAAAATTATAATAAATTCTACAAAATATTAAAATTATTATAAATTTATTTTATAAAAATATTATAATAATTTTTTATTTTTTTTTTATTCGAAAAAATTTTTTTTATTAATTAATTAATATAACGATTTAATAATAATATTAAAATATTAAATTTATATTTTATAGTAAATATAAATTCTAATAAAAATTTTGATTTTAAAAATATTATTATATTTAATTTATTTTAAAATTTTAATAATTTTTATATTTTTAAAAAAACAAATTTTAAAATTATAAACGAAATTAATAATAATTATTTTATTTTAATAAAATTATAATTTAAACTTTATACAAATTTAAATTTTTTTGATTCGATTTAATATTTTATTCAAATTTTAAATGTATTTAAAAATAAATTAACGAATTTTTAAAAATATTAATTCGTTATTATAATTCGTATAAAAATTTTTGATTTTTATATTATTTAAAAATAGTATTACAATTTTAAAAAATACGTTTTTTAAAATTATTATAATAATTTTAATAAATTGAATTATACAATTAATTATTTTTTAAAACGATATTATTATTCGTAAAAATTTTGAAAAAATTATAAAAATTATTATATTTTTATTTCGAATATTTAAAATAAATTAATTATATTCGAAAAAAAAATTTATTAAAAAAATATAAAAATATTTAATAAATTTTTCGAAAAATTTATTTATAAAAAAAAATATATTAACGTTTTTTAAAATAATAAAATTTATTTTTATAATTGTATTAATTAATGAAAAATTTTTAATAATTTTTTTTACGATTAAAAATTATAAATTTCAATAAAAATTATTGTTTTTTTTTTAAATATTTCGCGATTAAATTATTTTTAAAATATTTTTATTACAATTAAAAATAAAATTTTAAAATAATAAAAAAAAATCTTTATTATATTATATATTAAATTGTTTTAATACAAATAAATAAATTAATATTTTTATAAATTTTAAAAAAAAAATTTAATTAAATATTATTTTATTAAATATTTTTTTTTTCAAATTTTTATAATTAATTATTTAAAAATAAATCGTAATTTTTTTAATATTAAAACGATTTATAGTAATAAATATTTCGTATATTTTTTAATATATTTTTAAAATATTTTTCGTATTTTAAATCGTTTAAATTAATTTTTTTATTTTTTAAAAAAAATTTTAATTTTATTAATTAAATCGATAAATTGAATTTTTTTAAATTTGAATTTATATATTATATTAATATTTATATTAAATAAATTTAAATTAAAATTATTTAACAATAAAATTATTTTTTTTATTTGAGTTTTTTTTTGTTTTTATACTCGAAAATTTTTTAATAAAATAATTAATATTTTGTATTATTTTCAAAATATTTTTTTTTTAATAATTACATTTAAAAATAATAATATTATTATAAAAATTTTTTTTTTTATTTTTTTGTTGAAAATTTTTTTATTTAAAATTTTATTTGTTTTTTTTTATTAAAAAAAAATATTTCGTAAAAAATTAAAAAAATTAATTTTATTTTTCATATTATTTTATTTGTATTTTTTTTTGAATTAATAATATTTATTTTAATTATATTTGTTTTATATAAAATAATATTAAAAATATTTAATAAAAAATTAAAAATAAAAAAAAATTTATTAAAATATAAAAATCGTTTACGAGTTTTAATATTTAATTTTTTGTATTATATATTTTTTTTAATATTTTTTTAATTTAAAAATATATATAAATATAACGATTTTTAATAATTTAATATAAATAAATTTTTTTAAAAAAAAAAATATAATCATATAAATAAAATTAAAAAATTTAAAGTTTTAAAATATATTATTTTTATATTCAATTTATATTTTTATTATTATAATAAATAATTATTTTAAAAGAATTCTTTTTGTATTATTTATAAAAAAAAAAAAATTTTATATTTAATTTCATATTTAATTTTTATTTTTATAATTATTATTTTAACGAATTCGAAATTTTGTTTAATAATAATAAACAATTAAAAGTTTTTAATATTTATAATAATATTATTAAAATTTTGAATTATATATATAAAAATAATATAATATTTCGTATTTTTTATTCGAATTAATTAATTTAAAAACAAAAATAATATATTTTTTTTTAATCAATAACGAAAAATCGATTTTTATAAGATTAATTTCGAATATTATAAAATTTTCAATAATAAAAATAAATTATTTTATAGAATTAATATTTTTTAATATTTTTTTTATTATAACGATTTTAATATTTATTAAAATCAAATAATAAATATTGTATTTTTATTATTAATTAATAATTATTATAATAAAATTCAATGTTTTTAAAATATTAATAATTATTTTTATTTTTTTTGAAATTTTTTAAAAATAATATTATATTTTTAAAAAAAATTTATAATAAAATTTTATTAATAAAATTATATTTCTAATATTAAATTATTGTTTTAAAATTTTATTTTTCGATTAATTTATATTTATTTTTTCTCATTTTTTATTTTAAACGCTTTATAAAATTTATTATTGTAATTCAATTTTTAAATATTTTATTTTTATTTTTATTTTTTATTAAAAATTTTATATATTTTAAATTTTATTTTTCGATTTATTTATTATTATTATATTTATTATTAATTTTTCGTAAAATTTATTAATAATCGTTTTATTAAAATTTTAAACGTTAATATTATTATTATTAAAAATATATAATAATAAATTCGATTTTTTTTTTAAATTTTTATTAATATTAATTTTTTTTTTTTTAAATTTTTTATATATTTTTAAAACGTTTATTAAAATCGTAATCAAAAATTTTTTTTAATTATTTATTTTATAATTTAATTATATTAATATTAATTGTTTTTAAATATAAATAATCGCGAAAATCGATTATAATTTTAAAAATTATAATATTATTAATTATTTTTTTAATAATAATATTTACGATTAATTAATTTATTTATAAATAAAAAATAATTAACGAAAAAATCGATTTTTTTATTTTTTATTAATTTATAATACTTAAAATAATATTATTTATTTTATTGATTATTATATATAATATTAATTCTTATTATATTTTTTTAAATAATCGATAATATATTTTACGAAAATTTAATTAACGTTAAATTATATTAAATTTTATATTTGTTTTTTTTTATATTATTATATTTTTTTCATTTATAATTAAAAACTTTTTTTTATTTATATTCTTATAAAAAAATAAATTAATTTTAATTTTGATTTATAAAAATTATAATATTATTTAATTTTTAAAATTTTTTTATAATATAAATATTTAAAACAATTTATAAATCGTTAAATAATACAAAAAAAAAAAAAATTTAATTTTTTAATAAAATCGTTTATTTAAATTAAAAATTTTAATACGAATATTTATTAAATTTTTTAAATTTAAATAATACTTAAAAGTAAAAATTAAAATTCAATATAAATCTTTTTAATAATTATATATATTTTTTATTAAATTTTTTCTATAAATAATTCGAATAAAATAAAAAATAATAAATTATTAATCGAATTTAAAATTATTTTTTATATTATAATATTTAAATATTTTTATTGAATTTTCAAATATTTTAAATTGTTAATTTTATTATATTATTATTTTTTTTTTTTATATTTATATATAATAATCGCTTTTTATACATTTTATTATAATTGTAAATAAATATTTTTATTGATTTGTAATTAATTTTTTTAAATATTCGTTTTTTAATATATATTAAAAAAAAATTTATAAATTCGTATTTTTAATATTATTTATTTAATTTAATTTATTTTATTAATTTTTTAAATATTCGATCGAATAAATTTACGTATATTTTTATTATTAAAATTTTTTTTATAAATTAATCGATAATTTTATATAAAAATTTTATATTTATTTAATAATATTTTTAATTATATTCGTAAAAAAAAAATTTTAAAATATTATATTTTAATATAAATCGAATTTGTTTTTTGTAAATCGAATTAATATATTATAAAAATTGTATTTTTTTAATTTTTAAAATAATTTTATAGTTTTTATATATATTATTATATTGTTTTAAAAAAATTGTAATATTATTTTTTTTAAATTAAAATATTTTAAAAATTTTAAAAAAAAAAATATTTATAATTTTAATACGAATATATATTTTTAAAAAATTGTTTTTATTATTCGTAAAAAAGAATTTAAAAAAAATTAATAATATAATTAAAATAAAAATATTTTTTATTAAAAAAAAAATATTTTAATACGAATAATTTATTGATTTTAGTTTTTAAACTAAAAATTAATTTAATAATTTAAAAATACGAATTTTCGAATTATTATTTTTAAATAAAATTCGTTTTAAAAATTGTTTTTATTTATATCGTTTTTTTATAAAAAAAATTTTATTTTAATTTTTATTTAAAATTTCGTTCGTTTATTCGTTTTAATAAAAAAAATTTTTTAATTAAAATTCGAAATTTATTTTAATTTTATTATTTTAATTTGAAAATAATTATAAATTATTTACAAATTACGATTTTTAAAAAAAATTAAAATTAAAATATAAAATAATAAAATAATTTCGTTTTTTAATATTATAATTTTTTTTTTTTTCGTATTAAAAATTCTTTTTTATATTTTAATTTTCGTTGAAAATAAAACTAATTACTATAAATAATTATTGTAATTTTTATTTTATTTTTTTTTTATATTCGTTTTAATATTAATTATTTCGAGTAATTTAATATATAATTTTTATAAATAAATATTTTTTTGTAATTTTATAATCTCGTATTCAAATTATTTAATTTCGAATAATACAATTAAAATAAAACGTTTTTATTAATTGATTTTTAATAATTTGATTTTTTTTTTTAATAATAATAAAAAATAAAATATATAAATCGTATATAAACAATTCTTAATAAAATCTATTAAAATAATTCATTTTTCGACGTCGTTTTATTAATATAAAAAAACAATAAAATATAAAATAAAAAAATTCAATCGTAAATTAATTCGTTTTAATTAATAAATTAAATTTTTTTGAAATAATTCGTAATTTATAAATCAATTAATCAATTAATTAAAATAAAAATAAAAAAATTTATTGATTAATTTATAATAAATAAAAACTTATTATATATTAAAAAACACGTAATTATTATTACTTTCGAAATTAATTATTTATAAAAAATTTTGAAAAAAAAATATATAATTTTATTATATTATATAATCGAGATTTCGTATTAAATTCTATTTTTATTAAAATTTTATTTAAATAAAAATCTTTTTATAATTTTAAAATTTAATTATAAATTAATTATTTTATATTTTAATTTAAAATTCACGAGAATATATTATTATTTATTTATTTATAAATTCGTAAATTTATTTTTTATATTTAAATCGTTTTAATAATCGAATAATACGATTACGTAAATTGAATTTTATAATTTTTAAATCAAATATCGATATTTTTAAAATAACGATTTTACGATTCGTTTTTCAATATTATTTTTTAATAAAACTTTTAAATATTATTTTAATTTTTAAAAATTTTAAAATAAATATTTTAATTATATTAAATACGTTTTTTAATTTAATAATAATTCGTTTTAATTTTTTTAAAATAATATTTTTTAAATTATTTTATAATTATTTTATAATTTATTAAATAATTTTTTTTATAATAATTTTTTAATTTTATTATTTTTTTTTATAATTTTTTTTTATTTTTTATAATTTTTTTTATTATTTTTTTTTAATTCGATTTAATAAATTTTAATTCGTTTTATTTTAAAAAGAAATTAAATATTAAATTTTTGTGTTTTTTTATTTATTAAATTAAACTTTTAATTTTTTTTTTTTTTTTTTTTTTTTTTTTTTTTTTTT
>MU119857.1:5014-15432 GCA_014904845.1 Acephala macrosclerotiorum | reverse complement strand
ATGCAAAGTTTAAGCCAGTGTGCAAAAGGCCACGTTGTAGTAGCTGTTTTGCAGCACAGCTGTTCCGCCGAAAGTTACGGTAAAGGCCCTCAAAGCCACAGCTAGCCTCCTCAGAGACTGCGTCCATAGATCCGTCTTCTTGTGATGATGCTTATGATAGTGTTGAAGCAGTCGTAGCTATCATTCTGGTGGTGCTGTCAGCTTTTTGCAGAGATCTGAGGTAGTGAAAACTCTGAATCTTAGCGCCAAGACCTCAAACATCACCGTTTTGACTCAATCTTGGCTCTGCAGACAGCATGAAAGCTGCTGGAGGTTCGTAGGGGACACCCGCAGAGTCCTAGGACTCTGCTACGTACAGGTGTTGAGTCGCCGTCCCCCGAGGTTTTAGTGTTCCTCACCGGATCGACTGCATATTAGTTCGAAGCTACACGTAATTACTTCTGCTGCAAAATCCTTAATGAACCAATCAAATCGCTCTATTTAAGTACCTCGATTAAATTTGAGTGAAATCGCCCATTGTGAGAAGTATTGATGTCACGTGCATATAGAAAAGTTGACATTAGTTCTTATATCGAACAAACAATTACGAATTTATTTTTTAATATTAAATTAATTAAATAAAATTTTATAATTTTTTTAAATTTTTTAAAATTAATTATATTATAAAATTTTTAATATATTAATTTTTTTTTTTTTTTTTTTTTTTTTAATTTTTATTAAAATTTTTAAATAAAAAATTTAAAAACAAATTAAATATTATATTATTTAATTTATATTTTTAATTAATATTTTTTATAAAATATTAATTTTTAAAAAAGAATTTACAATTAAATTTATAATTATTAATTATAAATATTTATAAAATATAATAAAATAAAAATAATAATAAATTAAAAAATGTATATTTATTAAAATTTTTAAAATTAATATAATTTTTAAATTAAATTTAAAAAATAATATAAAAAAATTAATAATATTTAAATAATTAAATAAAATTATTTATTTTATTTTTTTAAAATTTAATTTTTTTTAATTTTTATATTAATTAAATTTAAAAAATTTATTATTAATAATAATAAAAATTATTATTATTTTATTTTAATTAAATAATATATATTTAATAATTAATTATATATTAAAATAAAAATTTGATTTATTTAAATTTATTTTGATATTCGTTTTTAATTTTATAAATTTTTATTATTTTTTTTATTTATTAAATTTTATTAAAATAATAAAATTTTTTTTTTTTTTATAAAAAAAAATATAAATATTTTGAAATTTAAATTTATTATATATTAATTATTTTTTAATAAATTTAAAACGATTTATTTATAATTTAATAATTTTAAAAAAATAATAAATTAATTATTTTAATTTTTTAAAAAAAAATTTTAAATTTTAAATTTAATATTTATTAATATTAATAATAAAATTATTAATAATATTATTTATAAAAAATTTAAAAAAAAATTATATTAAATTTTAAATTTTTTTTAAAAATTAATTTTAAAAAACTTTTAATAATAAAATTTTTTATTAATATTTAATTTAAAAAAATTAATATAATTTATTATAAAAAAAATTTAAATTATTTTATTATTACGTAAAAAAACTCAAAATCAAATAATATAATTTAATTTAATTTTTATATTATAATTTTATAAAATAAATTATTTTTTATTATATATATTGTTTTTTTATTAAATAATAATAATATTAATTTATTTGTTTTAAAATTTTGTATTTATTTTAAAACGCGATTTTAATGATTTTTTATTTATTGTTTTATTTTTTAATAATTAATATATTGATCGTATAAAATATTATCGAGATCGTATACGACTTTTAAAAATTTCAACGAATTAAATATAAATACGTTAACGATTTCGAATTTCAAATTATTAAAATTATTTAATTTATTATTTAATATTTTTCAAATTTTCGTTTATTTTATTTCAATTTTACTTTTAAAATTATCTCGATTTTACGAAATATAAAAATTTTAATAAAATTAAAAAATATTTTTATTTCAAATATATAAATTCAAAATAAAATTAATTTTAACGCGATCTTTAAAAAATTTATTATAATTATTAAAATTATTATATTAATTCAAAATCGAAATATATATTTAAAAATAAAAAAAAAAAAACAATTTTAAAAACTTTAAAAAATTTAATATTACAAAAAAAAAATATTTGATTTTTTTAAAATTTAAAATAAAATATTAATTTTATACAATTTTTTTAAACGATATTATAAAAAAAATATTTAAAAAAATAATTAATTTATTATTTGAAATATTTAAAATTAAAAATAATAATCAATATAATAATTAACAAAATAATTTTATATTTAAAATATTAATATAAATACAAAATATAATAAATAATAATAAATATTATATTTTTATTTATAATAATAATAATAATAATAATTAAAATTTTATTAATAAAAATTTTATTAATATAAAATAAAAAATAAAAAATATAAATTATTTTAATTTAAATTTTAATTTTTTTTATAATAAAAATAATTATATTATAATTAAATAAAATATTTATTAATATAATATTTATTTTTTTATAAATTAAATTAAAAATAATATTATTAAATAAAATTTTTATATTTATTTTTATAATATAATTTTAATATAATATTTTAATAAATTATTTAAATTTAAAAAAAAAAATTTAAATTCGATTAAAATAATATTTTTATATAAATCGACGTATTTATTTATAAATTTAAAATAATTTCAATTACAATTTTATATAAATTTTTAAAGTAAATATATTTAAAAAATAATATTTATAATAAAAAAAACATTCAAAAATATATATTAAATATTATTCGTATTATGAAAATAATAAATTTTAATAAATTTATTTAATAATAATAATAAACGCAATTTTAAATTCAAAAAATTAAATAATTTCAATTTAATTTTTTATTAAAATTTAAAATAATTCAAATTACAATTCAAATTTTTTGTATTTTATATAAATTTTTATTAATTTTTTTTTTTTAATTAAATTTTCTAATAAAATAAATCAATTAATATATTAAAAAAAATATTTTTTATTAATCGTTTTATCGAAGAATACGTGTATTAATAGTACTATTAACGAGTTAATAATAATTTAATCGATTACTAGTACTACTGACTATTTTGATCTAGTACTAATAGCGCTAGTCCGATATCAATAGTATTAAAATATTACTAATAATACTAGTTTAAAATTAAATATTTAAATATTTGAAATTTATAATCTATAGTATTTATTTAGTTTATTATAAGAGTTTCAAGTAAATCTATCGAGCGCGCATTGAAATATTAAACTATAAAATTAAAACTTATTGAGTTTTGATATTCTTTGCTAAGACTTATATGCAAACTAATAATCGCACTTTATTCGACCAATAGATTTTAATCGTCTTATAAATCATACAAATAAATAAAAATGAAAATTGAAAATATTAACGCTATTTAAAATCTGATCGTAGAATCGATCGATTCAAGCAAAGTTTACGCGCGTAAAAACGCCGATCTAGTGTGCGAGTGATTGCTCGATATTGAGAGCTTAGATTGAGGCACTTAGAGGCTGAGCGGCTCAATTGATTAAGTGTGGCTGTATAAGGGCCGCGCGCAGCCGTCTGCAGCCGCCGAGAGCCGAGAGTTTTGGTGTTCTCATAGGCCGGGACCCACTTGCTAATTGATTGCCAATTGGCAATCGATTCTTTTAATTGGACGCCAAAGTTTTGAACATGCAATTACTGCGTAGCGCGCGCTATTAGCAAGCCGCTGGCACCATTGGCAGTCAATTAGCATATAAAAATTTATTATAAAAATTTATTTTATTACTATTAAAATTTAAATTCGTATTATTAGTACTAATAATAAAATTTAAAAAAATTAAAAATAATAAATTTATTTACAAATTAAATTTTTATAAAAATTAATAAAAATTTAATAATAATAATTATAAATTTAAACGATATTACTAATACGATAAAATACATTAAATCGATAACGATTTTTACGATATTTCTATAAAAATTAGAATTAATTATAATAAGAAATTAAAAAAATCAAAAAAAAATTTTATTAAAAAATTAAATTTCAATTTAATATAATTTGAAATTTTAATCGCAAAAAAAAATTATTATTAATACAATTTATCTTATTAATACTATTAAAAAAACTTTTTATTATAAATATAAAAAAAACTTTTTATTGAAAATTTAATTATTTAAATATATTTATAAAAAATTTTATAATATTAATTAATTTTATTAAATTTTTTTATTAAAAATTAAAAAAATTAATAAATATAATAAATAAAAAACAATTTTTTCAATTTAATTATTTATAATAAATAATTTCTCGTTTTAACGATTTATTAAAATAATTTTTATAAAAATTTCGAATAATTTTATAATAAAATATATATACGTAATAATAAAAATCAAATTAAAAATAAATAATAAATTATATAAAATATATATTAATTTTAATTATTTTTATTTTTTAATTAATAAAAAATAAATACAATTTGTATTGAATTTATTTATTAATAAATTCGAATTAATTATAATTTCAAAAATCAATAAATTAATAAAATTTAATAAATAAATTATTTTTATAATATATATATTTAAAAAATAATTAAAAAATAAAATATATTTAATAAAATTAAAATTCGTATATAAATAATTAAAAATTTCGATTTTAAATTTTTTTTAAATAACGAATTTTTATATTTATATTAAAGAAAATTAAACTATAAAAATTATATATTTATTATCGATTTATACGAGAATTTAATTATATTGATTTGAATTTTTATAAAAAAAATTTATATTAAAAAAAAAGTTTTATATACGAAAAATATTGTAATTTTATTTTGAAAAATTATTATAATACTAATTATATATTTTTTATTATTTAAAAATTATTAATTTATATTTAATATTTAATATATATATATTTATAAATAAAAAAATATTAAATAATAATTAATTATTTTTTAATAATATTATTAAATTAATTAACGTTTTAAAAATCGTATTAAATAATAATATTTATATATATATCGTAAATTTAAAGTTTATAATTTATTAAATTAATAAAAATTTTATCGATTTTTTATTTAAATTATATATATTTATTTTATTAATCGAAAATTAATAAAATATAAAAATTGTTAATAATAAATATTTTATTAATATAAAAAATTAAAAAATTATTAATAAAATATTCAATATTATATATAATAAAAATAAATTCGAATAAATAATTTAATTAATATTTTTTAATTATTTTATATTTATAATTTAAAAAATAATTTAAAAAATAATTCAAAATAAATTATATTTTTATTTTATTATTAATATAAAATTTATTAATAAAACGACGATTTTCGATATATATTCGATATTATATTAAAAAAAATTATAAAAACTTTTAAAAATATAATTTATATTATAATTATTAATAAATTAAAAATTTTTTTATCAATTTTTAATTTAAAAAAATTATTAAAAAAAATTTATTATTATTAATTATCGCGATTTAAAACGTTTTAAAATAGTTTTTTAAAATTTTAAAAAAAAATTTATTTACGTTCAACGAATTATAAATTTAAAATTTTAATTATATTATTATTTTATTAGAATTTTTATTAATAATATAATTGTTTTTTAAAAACGTTAAAAAATTATTTTTAATATTTATACGAAATATTTATTTTATTTGCAAAAATATATTTATATTTATTTTATTAAAAAATTTTTTAAAATATTTATCGATTTATTTTTTTAATTATCGTATAAACGAATTTAAAATGTTTACAATCGAAAAAAGAATAATCATAATTAAAAATTTCGTATTTTTTTAAAATTTTTAAATTTTTAAAAATATATTTAAAAATAATAAATTAATTTCGATTTTATATATCGTTTTACGTACAAATATTGAAATTATTATAATAATATAAAATATAAATATTTATACAAAAAAAAAAATAAAAAATTACAAAAAAAATAAAAATAAAATTTTTTATACGTATATTATATAAGAATTTACGAATCAAAAAAAAGTATTATAAAAAAAATTTTAAATTTATTTATTAAACAAACGTATATTAATTTATTACAATTTAAATAAATCACTTTTTTTTAAAATCAATATTTCTAAAAACGACTTTAAAATTATAATTTTTTATTTCAAAAAAATTATATTTTAATTTTAAATTTTTTCAATTTATTAATTTTTATAATTTAATTTATATTATTTTTAATTAAATTAATTTTTTTTATCGAAAAATATTATTATTTTATTAAATTCGAAATAATATATTTAATATATATTTATAAAAAACTTTGAATTATAATTTAAAATAATAAACGTTTTATTCAAATTTTAATAAATTATTTAATAATAAAAAATATTTATAATTAAATTTTTTATTTATTTTTAAATACTTTTTTTAATTTAATCTCAAAATAAAATACTTTTTTAAAAAATTAAATATTATATTTAATATTTTAAATAGTTTTTATTTATTCTCGAAAATTATTATTAATTTAAAATACAAATTACAATTTACAATAAATTATACTAAAAATTATTATTTTTATAAAATTTTAAAAAATTTTAATTACAAAAAAAATAAAATAATTTTTTAAAAAATTTAAATCAATAATTTTTTTGTATTTTTACAAAATAATTTATTACAAAAGTTTTAATCGTTTTTATATTTCGAAAATTATATTTTATAATATTCTTTTAAAAATCTACAATAAATATTATTTCAATTTCAAAAAAATAAAATAAAAATTATTGAATTTTACAATTTATAAATTAATAAAAAAATTAATCGAATATTTAATTTATTATTTAAATTATTTTTATAATAAAATTTTACGATTTTCAATTAACGATTTTTTACAATTAATTCGTATTAAATTAAAACTTTTTATAATAATTGCAATTAATTTTATTTTTAATTTTTTAATTGTAAAAATAATTATTTTATAAAAAATTAAAAATTTCAATTTTTTTAATTATTTAATATTAATATTTTACAAATTTTTTAAAAAAAAACTATTTATTTTAAAATATATTATATATATAATCAAAAATTGAATTAAAATTTTAATTACAATACTCGTATTTTATAATTAAAAAATATTAAATAATATTATTTTTAATCAAAACAAAAAATTTATTTTCGAATTTTAACGAATTATTTTTAAATTTATAAATATAAAACTACGAATATTTATTATTTAATATTTACAAATAAATAAATTATTAAAACGAATTATATAAAAAATTAAAATCGATTTTTATTATTTTATTATATTTTATTTCGATTAATTATAAACAAATTATATTATTTTATATTAAATTACTATTAATAATATATTTATAATAATTATTAATATTAATTTAATTAAAATTATTATTATTATATTTATTAAAAAACGATACGATTTTAAATACAAATTATTTACAATAAATATCAATAATTCAATATATATTAAATTTTATAAAAATTACAATTTTTTAAATTATTTAAATTTAAAATTAATAAAATAATAAATTAATTTTTTTTTATTAAAAAACGTATTAATTACTTTATATATAAATTACAATTATTTTTATAGTTGATTTATATTTCGTATTAAAAAACAAAAATTCGTATAATAAATCAAAATTAAATATTATAAAATCAATTAATATCGATTTAAATAATAAATATAATAATAATTAAAAATTTTAAAAATTTAAAAAAATTATTAATAAAAAATATATTTAATATAACGATAAAAATAATTTTAAATATTTAATTAAATAAAAAAATTATAATAATATATAAAATTAATAATATAAAATCAAATTATTTAAAAACGTAATCAAATTTATTTAAAAATACGAAATCCGCGTATTAAAATTTTTAATTTAAATTTGTATATATATTTACTCAAAAAATCAATTTTAAATTTAATAATAAAAAATTAAATAATTATACAAATTTTAAAATCGTTTTAAAAAAACAATTAATTTAAAAAAATTTATATAATTTTAATCGATCGAAAAATTTTATTTTTAAATTTATTTTATTTATTAATATAATTTTATTTATTTATAATTTATTTATTTTAAATCTTTTTAATATAATATTCCTATTTTTAATAATTACAATAATTTAATTTTATTAATAATAATAATAATTTTAATATTTATAATTTTTTATTTTTTAATACAAATTTTATTAAATTTAAAAAAAATTTATTTATTTTCAATATTTGAAAACGATATATTTTATTATTTTTATTAAACGACGAATTAAATAATATCGTTTATTATTTAATTTTTTTCAATTTAATTTCAAATAAAAATAATAAATTTGTTTTCAATTACAAAATATTTTACGAATTTTATTACAAATACAAAATAAATTTTTCAAAAATTTTAATATTATTCGTATTTAATTTTTCAATTTTTTTATCAAATTTTAAAAAAATTTTATTAATTCTTTCAACAATTTTATTAAATTTTTTACTCAAATCTAATAATATTCTATTAAATCTTTTTACAATATATTAATTTCTTTAAATATATATAAAATTTTTTTTTAAATTTTTTCAATAAAAAAATACAAATTTAATATTTCAATTTTTTAAATTTTTCAATCAAAAAACAATAAAAATTTTCAAAAAATTAATAAAACGGTTTTTTTTATATAAAAAAAATATTAAATTATTTATTGAAAAATTTTCAACAATAAATTATTTATTCAATTTCAAATTAACAAATTTTATATTAAATATAATAATTTTTTTAACAATGTAAAACTTTTTATCAAATGATTATTTATTAAATTAAATAAAAACAAATTCAAAAATATTAACTGTATTTTAAATTTAAATAATTTCTATATTTATTTACTAATTTAATAAATTAAAAACAAATTTAAATATTTAATTTTAATTTTACAATTATTAATATAAAATTTTATTTTAATCAAATATTAATAAAATAAATACAAAAAATAAAAATAAAAATAATTTGAAAATTAAACTATAAAATATATTTAATAACAATTTAATTAATTAAAATCGCAAACGATATATTAATAAACTTATTAAAATTAATAAACGTTTTAATAATAAAATTTTTAATATTTGAAAATACGAAATTAATCATTAAAATCAATATTAAAAATTACAATTTTTTATTACAATTTACAAAAAAACTTTTTTTAAATTATATTAAAAACAATACAAAATATAAATTTAAAAAAAATATTAAAAATAATTCAAACGAATTATTTCGTTTTATAAAACAATTTAAAATCGAATAATATTTATCGTTTAAAAATTTAATAAAATTAATTTTTTATTATTAATTTAATTATTTTCAAAAATTAAATATTATAATAATTAATAATAATAAATTCAATATTTTAAAAAAAATTAAAAAAATTTATACGTAAATTATATCGATTATTACAATAAATTACGCGATAATTAATTTAAATATTTTACAATTTTTATTAAAATAAAATTAATTAAAAATATTTAAAATAAATACGATAAATATTAATAAAAAAATCGAAAATAAAAACGTAAAAATTAATAAAATTAATATTTTTAAAAAATATAATTTATTTTTCAATATAAATACTATAAAAATTAATAATTTAAATTGATTATATAAATATTAAAAAGTATTATAAAATTTACTAATAAATATTTTTAATATTAAAATTTAAAAAAAAATAAAAATCGATTATTAGATATATTAAAAAGTTTATTTTAAAAAAAATAATATTTTAAAAATTTTAAAAAAATTTATTTGATTTTATTTCAAACGAAATATCAATTAAAATAAAAAATTTAATCGAAATAATTAATAAAACTTTAAAAATACGATTTTATTATTTTCAAAATATAAAAAATTAATAAAAATTGTAATACGAGAAATATTTCAATTTTAAAACTTTAAAATATATTGAAAAAATTATAAATATATTTGTATAAAATATTTTATTATTAAATTTATAAACGAATTATATTTTATAAATATTTATTTTAAAATATAATAAAACAAAAAATTTAATAATAAATCAATTTTTTTTTTATAAAATAATTATAATATTATAAAACAATTTTCAATTTTTAAATAATTAAATTAGTTTTTATTATTTGTTTTAATAATATATTATTTTTAAATTAATTTTAATATATAATAAAATTAAAAAAATTGATATTATAAATAATTTATTTAATTAATACTCGTTTTCGTATATTAATATAAAATTTTATTAAAATATTATATTAATTTATAAAATTAATATTTTTATTTTTTAAATATATTAAATTTAATTATATTATATAAATAT
>MU119856.1:0-15514 GCA_014904845.1 Acephala macrosclerotiorum | reverse complement strand
AATAACGAATTAATATTTTTAAAAATTCGTTAATTCGTTTTTAAATACGTTTAAAATTTAAATAAAATATTAAATCGAATTAAGAAAATTTAAATTATAATTTTATTAAAACGAAATAATTATTATTAATTTTATTTGTAATTTTAAAAAACGTTTTTTTAAAAATATAAAAATTATTAAAATTTTAAAATAAATTAAATATAATAATATTTTTAAAATTAAAGTTTTTATTAAAATTTATATTTATTATAAAATATAAATTTAATATTTTAATATTATTATCGAATTATTATATTAATTAATTAAAAAAAACGAATTTTTCAAATAAAAAAAAAAAATCGTTATAATATTTATATAAAATAAATTTATAAAAATTTATTATAATTTTATTAATAAATAAAAAATAATTATTTTAAATATTAATATTAATTAATAAAAATATAAAAAAAATATTTAATTAATATAATAATAAAAAACGAAAACAAATAATTTAATACGAATTAAAATTTTAAAATATTATTAAATGAAATTATAATACGATAAAAAAAAAATATCGAAAAATTTTAAAGTATTTTCGTAAATTACAATTTTAATTATATAATATTTATTTTATTTTTAAAACGAATATTAATACGTTGATCGTTTAATTAAATCGAGTAATAATAAATTTTTTAATATTTTAATTATTTATTAATTCGTTTAAATACAATTATTCGATTTTAAAATTAAATATATTAAAAAAAGTATTTATATTATTATAAATAAATTATTTAAAAAATCGCGAATAAAAAACGATAATTTAAAGAAAAAAACAAATATTAATAAGTTTATTATAATCGAATTTAATTACGTTAAAATAGTTTCAATTTCGATTAAAAAACGAAAAATTAATCGAAAAATTAAAAATAAATCGTTTATAATTAAAAGTAATTATATAAAATAAAAATATTTGTTTAAATTATTAAATTAAATTTGAGAAAAAGTTTTTAAATTTAATATTTTTAGTTTTTAATTTTTGATATTAATCGTATTTTTTATATACGTTATATTAATTACTTTTTTTGAAATTAATAAATTATTAAATAATAATAACGATAATAATAATTTTTTTTTTAATAATAATTATTCGAATTATTTTTAAAATATTATTTAATATTTAATAATTTTAAAACGATTAAAATAGTTTTTAAAAATAAAATTTCGTAAATTAATTTAAAAATTTATTAATTATAATATTCGAAATAAAATACTATAAAAAAATTTTATTAAATTTTATTTATTTCGATTTATTTTAAACGATTTAAAATAGTATATAATAATTATAATTAAATTATATAATAAATTTAAATATATTAAAAAAAAAAAAATTTATTATTAAGTAATTAATTAATATTATTAAAAAAAATATTATAAAAACGTTTAAATTTTTATAGTAAATTATAGCGATTATTAATATAAAAACAAAAAAAAATACGAAAAAATTTTATATTTTTAGAGAATAAGTTTATTATTTTATTATATTAAAATAAATATAATTAAATTTTTATAATATAAAATATTTGATAATTTAATTATAATACAAAATAATTTTTTCGATTAAATTAAAATCAAACTAATAAAAAATCCGATTTTTAAAAAAATTATTAAATTTATTTATAATAATATTATTTATAAATATAGTATTTTTAATTATATAAAATTAAATAAAAAATTTAAATTTAAAAAAATTATTATTAAAAAATTAAATAAATTTGAAATTAAACGAATTATTATTTTTATATATAATTCGAAAATAAACGAAATAATTAAACGAAAATATTAATTACTTTAATAAAAAAAAATAAAAAAAAATTAATTAAAATATTTATTAATTATTTTTTTTATAAATCGAATAATTATTTATAAATTAATTAAATATACGATATTTTATATAATTTATAATAAAAAAATTATTTTATTTATTAAAATTCGATTTTTTATTTAAAGAATTTTTAATTAAAATAAAATATATAATTAAATAAAAAATTTTAAATTGAAATATAAAAAAAAAATATAAAAAAATCGAAATTAAAAAAAAAATATAATTGTAAATAAAATTAAATATATTTTAATATTTATTATTAAATACGAAAAAAATTAATTCGAAAAAAAAATTTCGTTTTAATATATAATATTAAATTTATTAATTAAAATATATTTAAAAATATTAAATTATTATATAAATAATTAGATTTGTATTAAATTTATTAAATAAATTAATTAAAAAAAAATTATTTACTCGAAAAAATAAATAAAATAATAATTTGAAAATTATATATTAAAAATCGTTTAAAGAAATTTATTAAAAAAAAAAATATTAAAATTTTTTAAATAATAATAAAAATACAAATATAAAAAAAAAATAATTAAAAGATTTCGTAATAAATAAAATATTTAAAAAATTGAAAAAAGAATTAAAATTATAATTCGTATTTTTAAATTTAATAAAATCGAAAAAAATAAATATATATAATTTTTTAAAAATTAAATAAATAAAAAAAACTCGTTAAATTTTAAAATAATAACAATTTTTTAATTAAAAAAAAAAAATTTTTTATTTATAACGATTTTATTTTTTTATTGATTTTTTTTAAAATACTTTTATTTATTTTAATAAATTCTATTTATATTTTGAAAAATTTTTTTTTTTATTATAATTAAAACGATTTTATTATATAAAAAAACGAAATTATATTATTTTTTTTTTAAAAATTTTTTAAAAAATTTTAATTTTTAATATATTTAAATATATTTTGATTATATTTAATTATATTTAAATATTTTATAACGATTTTTTTTAAAAAATTTTATATATATTTTTTTATAAAAAAAATTTATAAATATTTATTTTATTTATTATTATTTTTTTAAAAATTTATTTAATACGTTTTATAAAAAATTAATATTATAATATTTTAATTATATATATTAATATATTTTAAAAAAAAAATTTATAAAAATAAACAAATTTCACGATTTTTAATTATTTAAAACGTAAAAATATTTGTTTACTTTTTTTATATAATTTTTTTATAAATATAAAAACTTATAACTTTTTTCGATTTTATAAATAATTTTTTTTTTTTTTAAATTTATATGTTTTTTATTTTTAAAATTCGATTAATTTATTACGTTATTTTTTTACGCGCAAATTTTATAATTTTAATTTTTATTTTCGAAACTTTTATAATATTATTATTATATCTCAAAAAAATACTTTATTAAACTTTAAAAATACGAGTTTTACGTACAAAAAACGAAATAAAAATAATTATAATACGTTTATATAAATCGTATAACGCAATTTTAATAATTTATAAAAAATTATTAATAAATTATTATTTAAAAAAGAAATAACTACGATTAATAATATTAATAATAAATTTATAAAAATTAAAAACGTAATAAAAAAAGTTTTAATTAAATAAAAAAAAAAATTTATTATTATTTTAAAAAATTTTAAAAAAAATTTAAAATAGTATATAATTTTAAATAAAAATTTTTTTTTAAAATAAATAAAATTAAAAAATCGCGTATCGCGTTTTAATAAACTCGATTTAATCTAATTAAAATTTTTAATAAAATATTTAAACGTTATAATTAAAAAACTTTTTTTCGAATTTAAATATTTTAACAATTTATCGAAAATTCTATTAATAGATTTTACGATAAATATATATATTAAAAACTCAAATAAATATTTAATATAAAACGTTTTACGTTTCGTGAAATTATTAAAATTATTAATATAATTATTATTGAAAAAAATGAAATTTATAATATATTATTTATAAAAATATTTTTTTAATTTATTAATTACAAAAAAGTATTAATATATTTAAAAAATATAAACGACAATTTAATAATTACAAATTTAAATAAAATAAATTTAAAAGAATTACGTTTTATTTTTTATTTTTATGAATTTTTAATAATTAAAAAATATATTAAAAAACTTTTTTCAATTTTTACAAATAAATTTAAAAAATAATTGATCGTCGTTATTAATAATATAAATATTTAAAGTATTAAACTTTGAAAAACTATTAATATTAATATTTTATTTTTTTAATCAATTTTATTAATTAATAATAACGATAATAATAACGATAATAATAATAATATTATTATTATTATTAGTTTTTTTATATAAAAATTTTTATTTTTTCAAATTTTTCGATTCGTTTTTTTTTATTTCGATTTTTATATTAATTAAATCCAAAAAATCTATTATTAATAATAAAAAATATTATAATATATTTATATTTATATTAAAAAAATATAAAATTATTATTATTTTATCGTAATTTAATATTATTTTATTTCGATCAATTTACGAATTTTAATTAAATAATATATATTTAATAATTAATTATACGTATAATATAAATAATATTTAAAAATTAAACGTTATTTTTTTTAATATTTTAAATTTTATTAATCATATTAAAATTTTAAATATTGTTTATAATATTTATAAATATTCGTTTATTAAACAATTTTATCGAATTTATTATATAACGTTTTATAAAAATTTCAATTTATATTTTAAAAATAATAAAAAATAAATTAAAATTATAAAAATACAATTATTTAAAATTTACGAATTATATATTAAAAAAAAAATTTCAATTTATTTAAATTTATTTTAATACTCGTTTTTAATTTAAAAATTATAATAATTTTTATTTTATAAAATTCTTTTAAATAAATAAAAAAAAAATTTTTTTATTATTTCTTTTTAAAGAAATTAATATATTAAAATTTTATTATTAATAAATTTTTTTTAACAAATTTCTTTTTTTATATAATACGTATTTTTTTTTATTATTTAATATTTATAAATAGATTTTAAATTATAAAAATTATTTTATCGATTTTTTAAAAATTATTTTTTTCATTTTATTATTTTTTTTTAGTTTATTAAATTTTATTAAAACGATAAAATTAATTAATTTTTTTATAAAAAAAAAATATATATATTTTAAAATTTAAATTTATTATATATTAAATTTTTTTTTTAAATAAATTTTAAACGATTTATTCGCGATTTAACGACTATAAAAAAATAATAAATTAATTATTTCGATTTTTTAAAAAAATTATTTAAATAAAAATATTTTCTAGTATTAAAAATCGAATTTTAATTAAAAACCTTTTAAAATAAATTTAATTAAATATTATAAAAAAAATATTTTAAAAATTGAAATTATATATTTATAAAATAAAAACTTTTATTAATTAAATTTATATTAATAATTTTAAAAATTTTATTTTTTTTATTTTATTTTTTGTAAATTTAATATTTATTAATACTAATAAAAAAATTATTAATAATATTATTTATAAAAAATTTAAAAGAATTTATAACAAATTTTAAATTTTTTTTCAATAGTATTTAATTTAAAAAAATTAATATAATTTTCAATATAATTCGTTATACGAAATTTTTAAATTATTAAAATTTATTTAATAATAAATATTTATATATTTATTAATAAAAATAAATTAATTTTTTAATATTTTAAAATAAAAAAAATAAAAATATCTTTTAATAATAAATGTTTTTTTAAATATAAAATTAAAAAATTAATAATATTTATAAAAAGTAATTAAAAATATTTAATTATTTTTAATAATAAATTTAAATTTAAAATTTATTTAATTTTTTTTTATTAAATTTTTAAAAAAAAAAAAATTATAAAAAAATTTAATATTAATAAAAATATTAAAAGAATTATTAAATTCTTAAAAAAAAACAATAATAATTTAAAAAATTTCGAATTTTAAATTTTTTATTTAAAATGAATTTTTTTTTTTTTTTTTTTTTTTTTTTTTTTTTTTCTCAAAACGAGTTTTTTTTTTTAAAAAATAATTATAATTATTTTATTTATTTTTTTTTTAAATATTTTTATAAATAATTAATTTCGAAAACGATATTAATTACGTATTTTTTAATATATAAAAAGTTTTCATTTACTATAAATTAATTAATAATTTTTTTTATTTTTATTTTAATTAATTAATTAATTAATTTATAAATTACGAATTATTTTAAATAAATTTAATTTATTAATTAAAACGAATTAATTTACGATTAAATTTTTTTATTTTGTATTTTATTATTTTTTTATATTAATTTTTATATATATATATAAAAAACGTTTTATTTTGTTTTTAATTTCATTACTAAAAATTATATTTTTAAATATAATTTAAAAAATTTTAAATTAATTATTTATTATATTTTAAAAATTATTCGAAATCGAAAATTTAATTATTTGTTTTTTAATAAAAAATATTGTAATATATTAATCGTTTATTTAATTCGAAAAAATTATAATATAATTTTTTTATATATAAAAAATATTAAATTTCTTTTTTATAAAATTTTAATAATTTTTTTTAAACGTTTTTTAAATTTTCGAATTTATTATTATTTTTATTATTTTTAAATAATATTATAAAAAATTTTTAAAGTATTTATCGATTTTTAAAATAATATTATATAATAATATAAACGTATTTTTTATTTCGAATTTTAATTTTGCGATTTTAATATCGATAAAATTTATTAAAATTTTATTTATATTTTTATATATAAATTTCGACAATTTATAAAAATCGTTTAATATAAATTTATTTTTTTATTTTTAATAAATAACGAATTCGTACGATTATAAAAATTGAAATTTAAATATTAAAATATTTTTTTTTTATCGATTATATAAAAAAATTAATATTTTAAATTTATCGATTTTGATTTTTTATTTACGTTTATAAAATTTATAATTAATATTATTATATTAATATAAATTTCTTCGATTTAAAATTCGTTTTATAAATTCGTAATTATTATAAAATTTAAAATATTATATTCGTTTTATTTTTATTAAAAAAATGAATTATTATAATTACTTTTTATAATATTTTTCAATTATTGAAATTTTTTTACAATTTATTTAAATTGTAATAAATTTATTAATTTTTCGATTTTTTATTAATATTCGAATTATTTATATTAATATATACGAATTTTTTTTATTATTATTCGAATTTTTTATATTTTAATTATTTTATTTTAATTTTAAAATTAATATAAAAATACGTTTAATAATTTTATATATCGATATTTTAAAATATAAAATAAATTTATATTATTAAAAAATTATAAAAATAAAATTTTATAAAATAATAATTTATTTTTTTTTAATTTTATTATCGATTTTAATAATATTTTTTTTGATATTAATTTTTGTATTTATATTATCGAATTAAAAAAAATTTAATAATAAATTAAATTCGTTTTAATTATTTTTTATTTTTAATTTAATAAATATATATATTTATTATTAAATTTTTTTTATTTTTATATTAAAAATAATATAATAAAAAAACGTAAAAAAAATTATTATTTATTATATTTATAATTAAATTTTTTTATTTTTTATTTTTTAATAAAATTTATAATTTAATATAATAATTTTAAAATTAAAACAATATTAAAATTTTAATTTATTTATTATTTTATTGAATTTTAAATAAAAATAATAATTTTTTTTTCAAATAAAATATAAATATAAATTAAATTAAAATTTATAGTATTATTATTATTTTTTTAGATTTTTTATATAAAAAATAATACGATATAAATAATATTTAAATTTTTTTTTTCGATTTTATAATAATTTTTTTTTTTTACAATTTTTTAAAGTTTTTAAACGATTTTTTTTATATTTTTTTTTGTAAATAATTTTTTGAAAATTATTTTACGCGAAATAATAATTTTTTTAATAATTTTTTTTTTTTTATATTTGATTTTTTATTATTTATTTAATATTGTTTTTTAATTTGTATTATAAAAATATTAATAATCGTTTTTTTATTTTTAATTTAATATTCGAATATTTTAAAAATAAAATTAATATTATTATTTTTATTAAATAAATTAATTAATAAAATATAAATTTCGAAATTATTATTTAATATAATATTTTTTTTTTAATTAATTAAAAATTTAAATAAATTTTAAATATATTATTTATATAATTATTTTTAAAAAACAATATATAATAATTTTAAATATTATTTTCGAATATAATTTATTTTAAATAATTTTATTTTTAATATTATAAAAATACGTTTTTATAATAAAATTTTATATATTTTATTTTTTCGTATTATACGTAAAATCGTTCGCTTTTTATTAATATCGTTATATTATTTATATAAAAAATTTTCGATTATAATATTTATAAAATAAAAATATTATTATAATTACATTTTTTTTAAATTTAAATATTTTAATTATTATTTTTTTTATTTTATAAAAATTTTATTATATTATTTTATTAAAAAAAAATAATATTTTTAAAAATATATAATAATAATATAATTTATTATTTTTAATCGAAATATAAATTGATTTAATTTAATAATTATAATAATATATTTTAATAATATATTAACGAAATAAATAAAATTTTAAAAAATTTATAAAACGACAATAATCGATTATTTAATATACTTATATACGAATTATTCGAGATTTTATAAACGTTTTCAATTGATTAATACTTTTTTTATTTAACGTTTTAAATTGATTAATTTTTATAAAATTTAAATTATTTTATATGATTTTTATAATATATCGTAAATAATAACGTTTTTATAAAATGCAATTCTACGAAAATTATTATAATAAATTTTTTTTATAAATATATTAATAATTATATTTAATATTATTATTTTTAAATTATTTAATATTTTAATATTATTTTTTTTAAATTTATTTTATTTATAAATTCGATATAAAATATTTATAATATATTAATAATATATTATTAAAAATTCGTTATAATTTTATATTAAATTTTTAATATTAATTTATATATTTAATTTTATAACGTTTTATATTAAAATTAAAAATAAATTTATTAATTATTTTTTAATTATTTTAACGTTTTTATTTTTTATTAATAATTTTTTTATAAATATATTAATTATTTTTAAAAACATTTTTAAATTTAATTTTTAATAATTCGTTTTTTTGAAGTCGTAATTAAATCGTATAAATTATCTCGATATTGAAATTAATTCGTTATAT
The DNA here is from genome assembly GCA_014904845.1 of Acephala macrosclerotiorum. Taxonomy (NCBI): domain Eukaryota; kingdom Fungi; phylum Ascomycota; class Leotiomycetes; order Helotiales; family Mollisiaceae; genus Acephala; species Acephala macrosclerotiorum. Next base: position 6,369 of record MU119856.1, on the reverse strand, counting down.
ATTTCGATTTTATAATTAAATAATTTGTTTTTGTTTTTATTTTTATTATCGTTTTTTATTATATTAATTTTTTTTGGTTTGATTATTTTATTTGTAAAAATTTGTAATTTTTTTTTTAATAGTCGTAGATTAAGTAAATTAACGTTTTATATAAACTTCGATAAAAATAAAAAAATTTTAATTCGTTTAATTAATAAATATTATTCGATCGATATTAGAATATTTTTAATCGTTTGTTCGAACGATATATCGACGTCTTCGTTTTTACTACTGCTTGTATGCGAATATACTGGTAAATTGCTTAATAAGTTTTTTATACGGTAATTACTTCGCAGTGTTAATATAATGTCGAGTCGGCTCGTGACTTTCGTCTGTGTTCGAAATAGTGCAATGTTAAGTCCAAGGAAACTGTACTACTACTTCGAGTTTGTAGAGCCGCGAAGTAGTCTATTAGTAGAGGGTACGTTGTCGCAACGTGTCGTAGAGATCGTGGAAACGTAGTGAAGTGTGATAATCGGGTGGTAGTGGTGGGGGGGGGGGGGAGGTAGAGTGGAGTGCTGTTATATCCACCGAGTCTCAACGATATGAGGTTCTCGGGGTGCAGAGCGTCGAGGAGAGATAGTAAAAGCGTTTAAAAGGAGTATCGAGACTGTGCAAAGTGTTTTTCGGCTCTTTGCGTAGATTACCAGAAATATGCACGTCCGAAAAGAAGAGGGGGAGAAAAGTGTTCTATTAGCTACGTAGAAGTTACGACTATAACCACCCCTAGCGGGTGTTACGTCAGCAACGCCACCTCACGACAGTTGTAGGGGGGGAACGCCTTTACTCGCGCCGGCGGAGCCGGTGCGAATAAAAAATCCATATACTAAAAGATTTATATCATTTCAAGTCGTCAAAGGCAGGGCATGGCGCGAGGTACGAGGGACGTCCCACTATTAATTGGCCGTTCGCCTTAAGGACTAATACCAATTTTTATCACGTGAAATTGACGCTTTCAAAGATCCTTTGGCCTATCACAACTCCTTCAGAATTCAGACCCGCATCTTTCCCACGCCCTTATCTTTCTTCTTTCCCTTCTTAGCCTTTTTTCTCCCCTCTACCATATCCCAATAATAAACTGCAGTCTAAAACCAACATACTCTCAAATACCGGCCACTGATACCCGTCCCCGCTTTTCTCAACACCATCTTTAGCGAGCAATAGCTTAACCGCCACCTCGTGCCCGTTCCCCTTACCCATTCCCCGTCTGTCCGTCGCAGAGATCAATACTTCGTAGAAGCCGCGGAGTCCAGGTCGCTGCCGTCCCTTGGTGAGCCACACCGTACAGATGACTGTCTGCAAAAGAGGTTATTATAGAACTGGAATCGGCCGTCATGAGAGAAGTCACCAAAGTTTCAACGGTTTCCAGCTCTTCCTACCGCGAGCCTTATGCCTCCTCCCTTCATCTAATCGGTCCCCTGGATCAGGGCACATGACGTGGGATCCTTCAACTCTATCACCATTCAGAGGGTTGCGGAACCTTGCCCATTTCTCTTTCGCTTCCATAGAAAAATACGAAAGCGGCGTCTCTGCAAGTTGGGGGTATGGGTCAGTCTGTCGAACCTTCTGGGGAAGTGGTGCCTTGGCTTTTGCCTCTGTTAGCGAAATTCTCGCGACCAATTGCTGGACATTCGAATGGGACCATATGCCGGTTGTACTTTGAGCGCTCGGAATAGGTGACGGCGAGACGTTGGACAAGGCAGGAAAGGAATTGCCTGTCAACTCAGCATACTCTCCTCTCCTGTCGGACCGGGGTTCAAGAGGCTTGTCGCATCCCGAGCAGGGTGAGATAAAAGTCTCTGAAGGCCTTTTCGAAAGAAAATCGATGCCTGCGTCTAAGTCATTCGAGCTGTGTCGGTACCGACTGAGTCGATTGCTTGACACGTCATATTCTCCAGCTGCTAGAGACATCCAAGCGTGGCCAATGTAGGCACCATGAGCAATTACTTGAGTTTTGTCTCTCTTTTCACGGACTAACTCTCTCACTCTTGGATTTTCGTGATTGATTCCTAGTTGGAAGGTCGAAACGAGCGTTCTTCGGGAGTGCTCCGGGTCAAGCTTCACTCCGAACTCCAACAGGACCATGACGGTGTCGAACACAGCATCGCCATCACCACTCCTAGGATGACAAGCAGACATGTCATCACTCAATGCATGATACAAGGGGGACTTTCCATCTATATCTTTTGCCTGCAAGTCATCACCAAGCTCCAGAAAGAATCTTGCAGCGTTCGGCAGCTTAGATCTACAAGCTGCATGTAAGGGGGTGAGAGCTTTGCCGAAATCCACAAGGACTTTTCCAAAATCAACAATTCGCTCACAAATAGCACGAACGATCTCGTCATGCCGATGTGTTAGGGCTTTGAAAAGCGGAGTCACACGGCGCCCATCTTTTGCATTGATATCAGCACCCCTATGCAGGAGAAGCTTCACTGCGGAAAGAGAGTCATGATGGACAGCCAGGTGAAGAAGAGTTGAATGGCGATTGCAACCAGGAACAGTATTCATGTCGAGGCCGAGATCCAGAAACTTGCCAACTGCTGAAGCTTGGTCGTGTGCTATTGCCCAGAGGATACCGCGGCCTCCTCGAGAGCTGATGTTAAAACGATAGACATCGTCATTAAAAAGGCTATAGTATCTCCGACTCACAAAAGCGATGGATTTGATATCTCGCTGCTGATCCAGATGCTTAACTATCTCGAAGACGAGCTCGTTTGGGAGGTCCAACAGAAAGACCATTGCTATAGCATTAGAGTTAATGTGGTAGCTTGTCATCGATAGTTGCAACTCTATGATAATAAAAGATACAATTTCTCAGGATGGCCTGATCTTGCTTCGGTTTGGCAGCTCGGCCAATGGCGTCATCACACGTTTTAGGATATCCCCCATTGGGCTGAATAAAAGCTCATGTTGACCCCGCGATTACGATCCCGCAAATTAGGCTCCGGTGAACACGTACGCCTGAACATTCATGGAATTTTTTTTTTTTCCCATCAGCACTACGACGGGCCTCCCAGCCTGCTAAGTCGGCGCTTCAACGATCCGACCTTTTAACATCACTAACTACGGGTGGTGAGCCTGTAGATCTCCTGTAGTGGGGTGGACGGCGTCTTTATATTTTTGCATTATTTCTTCGAGGAAGTGGTCACAGAGGTCCTGGCAGCTAGAATTAAATGCTGGTTAGGTGTCGAACCCCTCATCGACTCTTATTGTGTATATCTCGTCGAATGATCGGTTGATGATGTAACATGTGGGAATTAAGCCTGCAAAACACGGCTGTCTGTGAAGATAGGGGACTCTGAGAAGCTGACCTGGGCTTGGCTACTGTACGAAGCTCGAAAATTATAGTACAATGGGGAAATAAAATCATGAAGGCTATTGGGGGGATAACTCTGAGGCTCGACGCACGGGCCTAACCTTAACCGAATTCCCGTGCCAAAGCACATCCCTACCAAAAGCACACATCAAAAAAACCATCAAAATACTCTACCATGATCATTAAACAATGGCTAGAGCAGACAAATCAGCACTTGTTACAGCCGCAGTGAATGCGTTTCGAAGAAGAGATTATGCTTTATCTACTGCTGCAGTACATGCAAAAGAAGTGCACTCTACAGTTGTCTAGTAGCGCTTGAATAATCTTACTAGGATTCGCCGGGAGGCTAACGCCTTCTACTACTAATGCCTCACCAATACCGAAGAAAAGCTGCTTATTGCTCGAATTAATGAGCTAATCAATCGAGAAATGCCTTTTACTAGTCAAATTGTTAAGAATTTAGCAGAAAAGATCAAAGGAAAAGAGGTGAGAAAGAATTGGTCGGCCGAATTTTGCAAGAGATATAAACTCAAATTAAAAAGTGCGTATTTGCGTAATTTGAATAATCTGCGTGTATTTGTAGAGCGTGTACTTATATTTATCTTGTTTTTTACACTAGTAATGTGTTTTAAATACTATTGTTTTTTTACTTATTAAGAATTTAACTAATTAATTCGAGATGTTTAGCTCGCTTAAGTCATCGAAAAATACTATATTACGATCGATAATATTTATAATTTCGACGAGAAAAGCTTTCTTATTAGTATAGCACGTACAATAAAAAGGATTATATCGTTGGAAGCATATAAATCGAACAAAGTGACGAAGAATAAGCAAAATAGAAATAGAGAGTTTATTTCTTTATTGGTATGCGTTTTTGCTATTAATCGAACTATATTTCCATTTCTCATTTATTGCGACGCCAACGGCAATTTACAAGATACTTGAGTGAGAGATGTACGACCAAAAGATGGAATATTCTTTGGTTCTTCGAAGAATGGATAGAGTAATAATACAATTAGACTACTCTAACTCCAAAAAGTATTCGAACGATTCACTAAACTATTTAATTCTAAAGCAAAACGACTGCTTATTGTAAATGGCCACTTTTCACATGTCAATATAGCTTTCGTTAAGTGAACAGACTAGTATAAAATCATTATTATAATTCTTTTTTCTCATACAATTCACCGATTGCAATCTTTGGATATAGACTTATTTCAGCTTTTTTCGATTGTTTATTCTATAAAGCTCGATAATTTGATAAATTAATTAATGGGAATAATTTCAATGTTTAAACGTTTTTTTTACTCTTTATTTAAAACTGTTTAAAAAAAGTTTTTTATAGAGAAAAACATTCAATATATATTCGCGAAGTCTAATATTTGATCTATAAATAGTAATATCGTGGTTTTTAAATTTATTCAATCGAAGTAGATCGAAAAAAAGAATTTTAAAATGCTTTTTAGTTTTTAAAACGATATAAACATTCATTGCATGAAAAGAGATTTCAATAAAACTTTTTTAAAAGAGAAACTACAGAAAGTCGATAAATTTCTCGATACTCTTAAAAAGGAGACTATTAAACTTTTTATTGCTCAAAAAGAGATTAGCGGCTTAAAAGCAATTATTATTTTGAAACAGAAGAAACACTAAAAAAGCAAAAAATTGAATTTGGTAGATGAAGAGACTGAAAGCATTGAAGTTTACTCGCTATTTAAAGTGGTTAAAACTGTGGAATATTATAATAAATTAAATCGATTGATAGTAGAAAAAGAAGCGGTAAAGCAAAAAAGAAAAGCTGTGAGAGAAGTTAATAAGGTTAGAAAAGAGAAAGAGAAAAAAGAGAAAAAAGTACGTCAAGTTATTACTCAATTGTAGAAGGATTTAAAGGCGGCGTCGGCTTTTATTTTAGGAAAGATTTTTGCTCTATCTACTAAATCGAAATCTATAACGAAGCTCTCTAAAGAACCTGTTTTAGAGACTCTTGAGATTAGTACGCCATTTGCCAGTTTTTAAAAGAAGTAAGACAAAACTTTTAAAAGTTTGATAGTTACACTAAAAGTATCGGTACTTGACTTAGAAATAGTGCAGCTTGAGAGAGGGGGACGGCCTATAAAATTACTATAACGTTTTAAGAATACAAAATAAAGTTTATAATTATTTAGACTGATCAAATATCAAACTGTTTTTTCAATTTCAAGTCAAAATAACGAGTGATTGATTTATAATAAAATTTTAAAGTTGGGGAGTGATATTTTAGTGGGATGTGCTTTTGATAGGGATGTGCTTTGGCACGGGAATTCGGTTAACCCATCGCACAATTTTGTCGTTATTGACAAGAGCGCCCAAATTCAAGGACACTGATACTTTTGTAGGGTAAGTTAACCAGCCTCGCTCAGACTCTGCTTCCAAAGATAGGAAAACCTCAATGCAGAATCTCAGAGGTCAATGATCGGGATCTTAGAATGAAGACCTGTTTCATGCGGGCATCACAGAAGATAGGCCGCCCAGCGCTGGAGCAAGACGGAGAGTTTCACCCCGTCTTGTACTATTTTGTGGATATTGAATACTTTCGCTCTTCAGGAAGACATGAAGTGTTGCACCAAGCTCTTGGAAAGATTCGATATTGGTCCTTATTTTGCAGCAATTGCTCGATGCTTTTGTCAATTTGAGTGATATATTCGATGGACTTGATGGTCTGATTTTAAAGATCTAGCTAGGTGCGGGGACATTATATCCATTGCAGTGCTTACTCAGCACTAAAACCACTCGAAAGTCTAATACGCCCCTTGCTGAGGAGTACTGTAGAGATATATCCATTCCAATGTCCAAAGTGATGTAAATAATCAATGTCTTCACGTGACCATCGCACCAACTATCATTGTGATCTATCGTCCCTTATCTCTTATCAATTGCAGCGTCGAATCGTCGTAAAGAGCCTCATTAAACTCTGTGGCGCTAGTCTCAGCTGCTTCGTAGAAGAGCTTATAGAGAGCTAGGAAGGGCCTACT
>MU119854.1:0-15632 GCA_014904845.1 Acephala macrosclerotiorum | reverse complement strand
TTTTTTTAATTATAAAATTATAAATTATATTTAAAATTTTTTAATTTATTTTAATTAATTTAAAAATATAATAATTTAATAAAACGATAAAAACGTAAAAAATTAAAAAAAATAATTAATAATTCTTTTTATTTTTCAAAAATTAATTTTATATTTTTTTTATTATTTTTTTTATTATTTTTTTTATTATTTTTTTAAAACGTTATTTTTTTTAATATATTTTATTTGATTTTATTATTAATATATAAATTATTTTAATTTTATAATAATTTATTAATTTTATAATAATAAAAATAATATTAAAATATTTTATTTAAATAAAAAAACGAATATAAATTTATATTAATAAAATAATCGTTTTTAATATTTTAATATTTTTTATAATTAAAAATATAAATTAATTTATTTAAATTGAAAATAATATTAATATTAATATTAATTAAAACGAAAATAATAATAATTTTAAAATTAAAATCGAAATTAAAAATATTTAATTTATTATTTTTAAAAATTATTAATTTATTTATATATTATTAAAAAATTTCTTATTAATAATATAATAAATATAATACGTATATTTTAAATAAAATTTAAATTAATAATAATAAATTGTTATTTGTTTTATTATTATAATTATTATTATAATTTATAATATTAATATTAAATTAATTAAATTTTTTTTAAATTTTTTTTTACGTATTTTAAATTTTTATTATATTATTTTTTTATTAAATTAATATAATTACAAATTTAAATTAATTATTATATTTTAATATTTTTATTAGTACGTTCGAAAACAAATCACAAAACACTAAAATTTTAATCTAGTATTAAAAATTCAATTTTGTTTACTTTTTTTTAAAAAAAGTATTTATTTATTTATATAATTAAACAAAGTAAACGTAAAATTAAAAAGTGGACATTAAAGCAATTATTATTAAAAGTAATAAAAATTATAATTCGAATTATTTAATCGATTTTTTAAGTGATTATTGCCTGTCCGACTTAAGGACTAATGTCAACTTTTCTATATGCACGTGATATCAATACTTCTCACAATGGGCGATTTCACTCAAATTTAACCGAGGTGCCCAAATGGAGCGATTTGATTGGTTCATTAAGGATTTTGCAGCAGGGGTAGTTACGTAGCAGCTTCGGATTAATATGCAGCCGATCCGGTGAAGAACACCAAAAGCTCGATTTACGTGCGACCGCGCTGCGCCTACAATTATAATATATTAGCTAATCCAAACTATATAAGACTTAGAAATAAATTGAAACTCAATCAAATATTGCTAGATTCCAAGTCTCAAGCGATTCTATTAATCCGTTGTTGCGCAAATCAATAGAATATAGTCGCACTCAGCAAAAATGGCGACCGCAAAACTCTCAAGTTCGTTTCTGCCTTAGGCATTAAGGCACTCACTAAGTGCTGAATATCTCTATAGCTGCGCAGCTCTAAAAGGGGGGTCCTAGGGGGTCTCCCCCTAGAATTATATGCTAAGTAAATTAATCTAAATTGATTGAATCGATCGTAGCAACTCAATATAAGAGACGGGGGTCCCAGGGGGTGTCCCCCTGGTAATATGAGGCTCCGTAGTGCGTTTATGCCTTAGGCAATAAGGAGCTTATCAGCTTATCGGCTCACCGCCCGGCAGAATCTAGAACTCTATCTCAATAACTATGCCAACTTCAAATGCTTATAAAACGCTCAAATTAAGAGCTTTTAACTTGAAACTTGAAATAAGAGTATATTACTAAAGTCGAAGACTTTGTAGCCCCCCGCAGGGGCGCCCCTGCGAGGCCTGCGGAGCAAAATGTGCGTCGAGTGTCGAAAGAAAGAGCCCGTCCGCTATTGGCTCGCTTAGCGAGCCGCCGGACGGCCCTTTCTTTCGGACAGAGAACATTTTTTGATTATCGATATTAGCAATTTTTTTTTTGAAAAAAAACGCTTTTTTCAACTCGTAAATTAAAATCAAAAGAGAATATTATTGCGATTATTAACGCACTATTTTATTATCGAATATTAGAAAGAAATTTAATCGTAAATTAATTATTATTACGTATTATAATATTTGATTGATCAAATTAAATTTAAAAAAAAAATTTTAAATTCGATATTTATAATTTTCGAATCAATCGAAAGTTTTACTTTTAAAAACATTGAAAATATCGAAAAATATTAAAAATATTAAAATAATAATTATAAGTTTTTTTTTTTAATATTATTTTTTTTAATAATTATTTTTTTTATTATTTTCGTTTTTATCGATTGATTTTTGAACTTTGAAACAATTAATATTAATAAGCGATTCAAGTAATTTGTTAATATTAAATTTAATTATAATATTAATTGAATTATTATTTTCAATAATTTATCGAATTTTTAAAAGTTTTTTATATTTGTACAATTATTTAATAATTATAATATCGATTATAAAACGCTTTTTTTTAGTAATATCGAGTTTGATTATATACTCGTAGAAAAAAAAAATCGATACAAATAATTACGAGAATTGAATTCAATTTTAATCGTTTTATAATAAAATTAAAAATAATAAAAATCGAGATTTTTATATCGATTTTTATTATTATTACGTATAATTTAAAAATTAAAACGATACGAGTAATTTTTTAATATTTCGTTGAATTTTAATAAATCAAATTGTTTTATAATTCGAATTATTCGTTGCTATAGATTTTATTATTAAAAATAATAATATATTCGATTTACGAATTAAAAATTTTATTTATAATAAAAAAATCGTTTATAAAAACGAAAAATTTTATTAAATATAAATTTAAATAAAAAAATTAAAATTTACGATTGAAATTATTTATTTACTATTGTAATTATTTATTTAATATTATAATTTGTTTTTTCTCGAAATTTTAATATTAAATTACTATTAATATATTGTATACAATTTTCGATTAATAAATAGAATTAATATATATTTCTTAAGTATATTATTTGAAATACGTTTATTTGTAAAAGTTTAATTTCGAATTAATTAAATTTAAATATTTGTTTTATTTTTTTTACGAAAATACAATTTTATTTTTAGTTTTGTTTATTATTAATTTGTATTCGTTAAACAATAAAAAAATATTTAATGTAAAAAACTCTATAAATTTAATTAATAATTTGATTTTTTGTAATTTAAAGTTTTTTAATTCTATAAAAATCTAATTTTTTAAAATAAATATATCGTCGATTTATATATCGATTATCTCGAATAAAATACGATTACTTTTTATAATAAATAAATAGAAATCGAAAATTGAAAATTTTATCGAGAGTTTGTTTTTATAGTAAATATTATACGTTTTATATTAGTGTATTTTTATTTTCGAGACTTCGTAAAAAAATTTAATTACTTTGAAAACGATATTTAATAAAAATTTATTTGTTATTTTTCTCGAAAATTTAATAAAAATAATACGTATTAATAAAATTATTAATTGTACGTATATTTAAATAATGTTTTTCAAATAGAAATTGATTTTTTTAAATTTGAGAAATAAAATTAAAACGATAATAATTCGTTGATTCATGTACTAAATAATCGAAAATTGAATTAATATTATTTTTTTATTTTTATTATTAAATATTTAAATTACAAAACGAGATTTTTCGTATAAAATTATCGTTTTTATATTTTTGATTTCGTTTATTAATTTTAAATCGAAAATTCGTTAATTATTAATTTTTTTTCGAATTATTAAAAATCAATTTAAAGATTTTTTTTGCGATTAATTTATTAATTTTTTTTGCGTAAAAATCTATAAATAATTGTTTTTTTTTAGTTTTTTTTTTCGATTAAATAAATTTTAAAAATTTTTATATTTATATAAATTATTATATAAATAGATTTATTGAAATTAAAAATATAAAAAAAGATATTTATTATAATTCGAAATAAATATAAATTTTTTTTTAAAATATATAAAAAATTTTCGATCGAGTAAAATAAATCGAATATATTTTTTTTTAGTTTTGAATTTCTTTTAAAAAAGTTTAATTTTGAGTTTAAATTTTTTAATAAATAGTTTTTTAATCGTTTTTCGAATTATTTAAAATTTTAATAAAATAATTTTATTGTAATACTATAAAATTTTTTTGATTTATTTAATAATTACAATTAATATATTTTTTTATTTACTATTAAAAACGTGTACGATTTTTTTTATTTTTTATTTTTTTTTCAAATAAATATATTTGAATTTAAAAATAAATCGATTAAAAAATTATTTTATAAATTATTTTTTATTTATAAAACGTCGTTAATTTAATAAATAATGTAATATTTTTAAATTATAATTATTACATTTTTTATCGTTTTAATTTTAATAGTAATTAATACTATAAATACGTTTTATTATAATATTTGAAAATAAACGTTGAAAATAAAAAATATAAAAATAATATCGTTCGATTTTATTGTATTATTAATTGTTTTAATTATTATTTGAAATCGTTTTTTTTTTTCGTAAATCGAAAAACTTTTAAAGTAATATATTATACGTATATTTCAATAAAATATAGTATTTTTTTATTAGATTAATCGAATTAAAAATTTTTATTAATATAATTTTCGAATCAATATTCATATTTTTAGTATTATCGTGAAATTTTTTAGAATTGAAATTCGTTTTAAAATTATAAATAGCGAATATTAATAGTTTAAAATAAACATCAATTTAATACACTCGAAAAACGTTTTATACTTTTTTTATCAATATATTAACGAGAAATTTCATAGTTTAAAATATTATAATTTCGTTTACAATTTGAAATATTAATTTTCTATCGATTTATAATACGTTTAAATAAACGAAATAATTAAAATTATAATTATTACGTAATATAAATTTAAAACGATCGAAAGATTTATCGTTTATTTGATATTATTAATAAAATCTTATTATTTTTTGATTTTTTCAAAGTTTATAAAATACTTTTTACGTTTTAATATTTACGTAAATTTAACGATTAATAAATATTTAAAACGTTTATATAATCGTTTGATTTTCGTTTTAATTAAATAATAAATAATAAAATCGATTTTTATCGTAAAAATTTTATAATTACTATAAATTAAATTTTCGAGTAATTTAAATAATATTTAAATATTTTAATAATAAATATATATTATTTATTTTAAATAAATATATTATTGAAATTATTGAATTTAATTTGTAATTTATTTATATTTTAAAAACAAAATAAAAAAAATACGTCTATTAAAATTATATAAAACGTAATACGTTTAATTAATATATTAATATCGATAATTTTAAAAAATAAAATTTTATTGATCTCGAATTTAATTATTATTTTTTTAATTTTGTATTCGTTTAATTTAACGTTTTAAATTCGTTAAAAAATTAAATATTAATTTTTACTAGTAATAAATTGTTAAATAGTATTAATATCGATTATAATACTTATAAAAACGTTTAATATATAATAATTCGTTAAATACGTTTTTATATTAATAAATATTAAAAAAAGTTTCAATTGTATTATAATATTCAATATTATATAATAAATTAATTAACGATCGAATAATTCGATAATTTTAAATCTATTAATTGTATTGTAAAATATTATAAAGTAATTAATCGATCGTATAATATCGTTTTCGAGTAAATTTTTTTCTCTAGTAATTTCAATAAAAAATTGTTCGTATTTTTCGATAATATCGAGATTTAGTTTTTCGAATTTAATTACGAATTGAATTATTTTATTTTTATCGAACGATTTCGATTTTTTGAAATCGTCGTATATTTTTTTTTTTTTTTTTTTTTTTTGACGTATAACGAATATTTTAATAATTCGAGTTTTTGTAAATAAAATTTTTTTTTTTGTTTTAATATATTATCGATTTTTTATAATTAATTCGATCGTTATATTGAGTATTTTTATTAAAATATTTGTAATTTACGAAATATAATTCGCTCGTATTTCGATAAATTTCTTTTTTTTTAATTATAAAAGTTTTAAAAATTGTTTTTATTTTCGTTTAAAATAAAATCGTATTATAAACGTTTTTATATATAATTTGAAAATTTATTAAAAGTCGAAAAAATATTTAATAATATTTTAATATATTTCAATAAACGTAATAAAATTTATTTCGTATAATAATTTTTATTTATATATTCGAATGTAAATTAAATTGTTTTTAGATCAATTTTTAATACAATATTTCGAAATATTCGAAAATTATTTTATTTGAATTTTATATTCAAATTGTAATAAATATAATCGTATTTTATTAATTGAATATTTTGTTTCGACGTTTTTTGATTTTGAAATTCGATTTTACGATTTCAATTATTTTATCGAAAAATAAATTTTTTTTAGCGAATTTTTAATAGTAAAATTTATTGTTAGAACGTTCGAAGACAAATCACGAAACACTAAGATTTTAGTCTAGTGTCAATGATTCAATTCTGTTTGTTTTTTCTCAGAAGAAGCATCTCTCTATCTATATAATTAAACAAAGTAGACGTAAAATTAAAAAGTGGACACTAGGGCAACTATTGCTAAGGGCAATAAAAATCATAGTTAAAATCATTTAGTCGATCGCTTAAGTGATCACATGATTAAATCGACATTGGCAACTCTCTTTTTAAGAGAAGACGCTCTTTCCAACTCGTAAATCAAATACAGAGGAGAGTACTACCGCGACTGTCAACGCGCTATCCCGCTACCAAATACTAGAAGGAAATCTAATCGTAAATCAATCGTCGTTACGTATTGTAATACTTGACCGATCAAATCAAACTTGGAGAAATTTTTTTAAACCCGGTATTTATAACCTTCGAGCCAATCGGAAGCCTTACTCCCGAAAACACCGAAAATATCGAAAAACACTAAAAACACTAAAACAACAATTACACGTTTCTCTTTCCAGTACTGTCCTTCTCAACGACCGCTCTCTCCGCTATTCTCGCTCTCGCCGACTGATTTCTGGGCTTCGAGACGTTGCACTTATCTCTGTACTTTAACATTAAAGCGATTAGTACTAACGAGCGACTCAAGTGCCTTATTAGTATTGGACTTGATTATAGTATCAATTGGATTACTATCTTCAGCAATTCATCGAATTTTCGAGAGTTCTTTACGTTTATACGATTGTTTGATAGTTATGATATCGATCATGAGACGCTTTTTTTTAGTAGTGCCGAGTTTGACCATGCACTCGTAGAGAGAGAAAGAATCGATGCAAATAATCACGGGAATTGAGTTCAACTCGAGTCGTTTTATAATAAGATCAAAAGTAATAAAAATCGAGATTTCTATATCGATTTCTATTATCATTGCGTATAACTCAAAAACTAAAACAGCACGAGTAACTTTTTTGCACTTCGTTGAACTCCAATAAAGTAAATTATTTCGCAAATCGAATTGTTCATTACTATAAGTCTCATTGCCAAAAACGACGATATACTCGATCTACGAATTGAAGTTCTCATTCATAGCAAAGGAGCCGTCCACAAAAACGAAGAATTTCGTTGAATATAAGTCCAGACAAAAAAATTGGAGTTTACGATCGAGATTATTTATCTACTATTGTAGTCGCTTATTCAGCACTACAACTTGCCTTTTTTCGGGATATTAATATTAAACTGCCGCCGACATATCGTACGCAATTTCCGATTAGCAAATAGAACTAATATATACTCCTCGAATACGTTGCTCGAGGTACGTTTGTTTGTAAAAGTCTAATTTTAAATCAATCAAACTTAAGCGCTTATTTTGCTCTTTTTACGAAAGTACAATTCCATTTCCGGTCTCATCTACTACTAGTTTGCATTCGTTGAACAACAAAAAAATATTTGACGTAAAAAACTCTATAGACTTAATTAGCAACTTGACTTTTTGTAGCTCAAAGTTTTCTAATTCTATAAAAGTCTAATCTCTCAAAATAAGTATATCGTCGATTTACATGTCGATTATCTCGAATAGAGTATAGTTACTCTTCGTAATAAGTAAACAAAGATCGAAAATTGAAAATTCTATCGAGAGTTTATCTTTATAATAGGTATTATACGTTCTATACTAGTGCATTTTCGCTTTCGAGACTCTATAGAAAAGTTTAACTATCTTAAAAACGACGTTCAATAGAAACTCATCTATTATTTCCTTCGGAAACTTGGCGAAGATAACACGTACTAATAAAATTATTGATTGCACGTATACTTAAATAATGTCTCTCAAATAAAGACTAATCTTCTTAGATTTGAGAGATAAAATTAAAGCGACGATAATTCGTTGATTAACGCACTAAATAGTCGAAGATTGAATTAATATTGTTTTTTTGCTTTTATCGTTGAATACTTAGATTATAAAACGAGATTTCTCGTATGGAATTGTCGTTTCTATGTTTTTGATCTCGTTTATTAGTCTTGAGTCGAAGATTCGTTGATTACTAATCTCTTTCGAGTTATTAAAAATTAGTTTAAAGACTTTTTTCGCGATTAGTTTATCAATTTCCTTTTTACGAGAAATTGCGAACAAATCGCTTAAAATAATAATAATTTTTTTTGCGCGAAAATCTATAAATAATTGCTTATTTTTAGTTTTTTTCTCGGTCAAGTAAATTTCGAAAGTTTTTACATCTATATAAATTATTATATAAATGTATTCATCGAAATTGAAAACGTAGAAAGAAATCTCTACTATAATTCGAAATAAGTATAAATTTTTCTTTGAAGTATACGAAGTTTTTTCGATCGAGCGAAGTAAATTAGACATGTTTTCTTTTGTTCTCGAACTTTTTTTAGAAAAGTTTAATTTTAGATCTAGATTTTCTAGTAAGTTTTTTTTTAATAAATAATTTTCTGATTGTTTTTCGAGTTATTCGAAGTTTTAATAGAATAGTTTTATCGTAATACTACAAAAACTCTTTAATTTATTTGGCAATTGTAATTGATATATTTCTTTATTTATTACTAAAAACGTGTACAGTCCTCTCTATTTTTTACTTTTTCTTCAAATAAATACATTTGAATTTAAAAGTAAATCGATCAAATAATAATTCTATAGACTATTTTTTATTCGTAGAACGTTATTGATTTAGCGAATAGCGTAACATTTTCGAATCGCGATTATTGCACTTTTTATCGCTTTAGTTTTAGCGGCAATTAATATTGCAAGCGCGTTCTATTGTGATATTCGAAAGTAAACGCCGAAAACAAGAAATATAAAAATAATACTATTCGATTTTATTGTATTATTAATTGCTTTGATCGCTATTTGAAATCGTTTTTTTTTTCGCAAATCGAAAAATTCTCAAAGTAATATATTATACGCACGTTTCAATGGAGTGTAGTATTTCTTTATTAAATTAATCGAATTGTAAGTTTCTATCGATATAGTTTTCGAATCGATGTTTATACTTTTAGTATTATCGCGAAATTTTTTAAAATTGAAGTTCGTTTCGAGATTATAAATAGTAAATATCGATAGTCCAAAGTAAACGTCGATTTAATACGTTCGAAAAGCGTTTTATACTTTTTTCGTCAATATATTTACAAAGAATTTCGTAGTTTGAAATATTATAATTTCGTTTACGATTTGAAATACTAGTTTCTCGTCGATTTATAATACGTTTAAATAGACAAAGTAATTAAAATTATAATCGTCGCGTAATATAAACTTGAAACGATCAAAAGATTTACTATTTATTTAATATTACTAACAAAATCTCGTTATTTTCTTAATTTCTTCGAAGTTCGTAAAATGTTTTTTACGCTTTAATACTCGCGCGAATCTAGCGATCGATAAATATTCGAAGCGTTTATACAATCGTTTAAACTTCGTCTCAATCAAATAACAAATAGTGAAATCGGTCTCTACTATAGAAATTTCATAGTTGCTATAAACTAAGTTTTTGAATAGATTAAACAATATCCAAAGATATTTAAACGCTTTAATAATAAGCGTACACCGTTTATTTTAAACAAACACGTTATTAAAATTATCGAATTTAATTTGTAGTTTGTTTATATTTTGAAAATACAATAGAAAAAGTACGTTTATTGAAACTACGTGAAACGTAATACGTTTAATTAGTATATTGATATCGATAGTCTCAAGAAATGAAATTTCGCCGATTTTAAATTTAATCACTATTTTTCCAACTCTAAATCCGTTCAATTTGACGTTTCGAATTCGTTAAAGAATCAAATACTGATTTTCGCCGGCAATCAATCGTTGGACGACGCCAATATCGACTATAATACCTATAAAAACGTTTAATGTATAGCGGTTTATCAAATACGCTTTTGTATTAGTGAACATTAAAAACGATCTCGACTGTATTGCGACACTCGATATTATATAGTAAATTGATTAGCGATCGAGTAATTCGATGATTTTAAATCTATTAATCGTGTCGTAAAATATTATAAAATAATTGATCGATCGTATAATATCGTTTTCGTATAAATCTTTTTCTCTAGTAAATTTAACAACGAATTATTCGTATTTTTCAGCGATATCGAAATTTAATTCTTCGAATTTAATCACGAATTAAATCATCTTATTTTTGTCGAACGATCTCGATTTTTTAAAGTCGTCGTACGCTTTTTTTCTTTCTTTTAGCGTATAGCGAGTATTTCAACAATTCGAATTCTTACAAACGAAGTATTTCTTCTCGTTTTAATATATTGTCGACTTTTTATAATTAATTCGATTACTATATCGAGTGCTTTTATCGTAATATTTACAGTCTACGAAATATAATTCGATTATATTTCGATAGACTTCTCTTTTTCCGACTATAAAAGTTCTAAAAATTATTTCTATTTTCGTTTAAAGTAAAATCGCGTTACGAACGTTTTCACATATCGCTTAAAAATTCGATAAAAATCGAAAAAGCGTTTAATAGTACTCTAATACGCTCTAGTAAACGTAGTAAAATTTGTCTCGTATAATAGTCTTTATTCGCATACTCGAACGTAAATTAAACTGTTTTTGAATCAGTTTTTAGCGTAGTATCTCGAAATATTCGAAAGTCGTTTTTTTTAAATTTTGCGCTCGAATTAACGCGAGTATAATCGTATTCTATTAATTGAGTATTTTGTTTCGACGTTTTTCGATCTCGAAATTCGATTTTACAATTTCAATTATTCTATTGAAAGGCAGACTTTTTCCAGCGAGTTTCTAGTAATAGAACTCACTAGTTTCATCGATAAACATAATCGAAAACGTATTACGATAATTTTTAAGTTTAACGTTTACTTTCGAATATAAGTCTTCGAATACTCGTATAAATATATTCAATGAGTTTTCTTTTTCGTAGTATTTAAATTTATTATCGTAAATTTTTATAAGAATAATTAATTTTCTATTAAAACTAAATACTATTTAATTCTCGCGATTGAAATTGTATATTGATCGATTAGAATTTTCTGACAATTTTTCAGTTTCTAGTAATAATAAGAATAACGAGTTTCGTTTCGAGTTTTCGTTTTTTGACGACAAATTTAATAACAATATTTTATTGCGCTTTTAGAGTTGTTTTTAAAGTGTCGTACGTTCGAGTAGTGTCGTTTGTTCTATAGGAGATTTTGTGGCAAGTTTTAGTAATTGAGAAAAAAAATTCGAAGGTACTAATACTATTTTTTTAATTTTTTCGATAAAAATGACAGAAAACGCTAGTTTTCGAGTTTGTTTTATCTTTAGATCGATTGTATTTCTTTATGAGTTGAAGTTTTTTACTAAATTTATTTCTACAATTTTTTTATACGATTACTTTGATTGTTTTTTTTTATTTGCGATATTTGCTAATATTTTTAAGATTTTAATAAATCGTTTTTTTAATATTTATACTTCGTTTATTTGCAAAGTTTTACGTAATTTTCTTTTCGTATTTTTATCTATTTTTTTTTCAAATATTTCTTTTGTTTATTTTAAAAATGCTTTTTTATATTCTATTTATAATCTATGGTTTCGATTACTTTTCGCTTTGAAACTTTGTATTTATTCCAATGTGTATTATATTGAATCGAGGAATAGAAAGAGTAGTAAAAGAGTTTTTTTTTAATTAGAGTTGTACTTTAAAAGAGTGTAATCGTACTCTCAAAGAGCATTTTATCGAGTCGTATCGTACTTAATAGATATATTAATTCGATAAATCTTCGTATTAAATTCGTAAGAATTGTTTTTAGTATTGTTCAACAAATTACAATAAAGTACTCGTTGTTAATACGCGATAAAGCGTAGAATAAAAAATCAATCAATTTCAAACCGAGGAAAACAAAGCGAGCATAGAATCGCAATATTCTTTAGAGATTTAGTAGTTTTTTCTAGTACAAACAAAAACTACTCTTTCTTACGTTTAATTGAATCAATAGATGCGTACAATTTGGATTTTTTTATTCGATCGATTTTATTCAATTGCTACTTTTTCATAAGTAATTTTATTGTTCTGTAATCGAACGAATTCAACTACTGATCAATATTAAAACGTTCGAAGACAAATCACGAAATACTAAGATTTTAGTCTAGTGTCAATAATTCAATTCTGTTTGCTTTTTCTTAGAAGAAACATCTCTCTACTTATATAATTAAACAGAGTAGACGTAAGATTAAAGAGTGGACGCTAGAGCAGTTGTTACCAAGGGCAATAGAGATTATAACTAAGATCATCTAGTCGATCGCTTAAGCGATCACATGATTGAACCGATATTTATTAATTTTATTTGTAAATATAATCGAAAACGCGTTATAATAATTTTCGAATTTAATATTTATTTTTAAATATTTGTATTAATATATTTAATAAATTTTTTTTTATAATATTTAAATTTATTATTATAAATTTTTATAAAAGTAATTAATTTTCTATTAAAATTAAATATTATTTGATTTTCGTAAATAGAATTAAATATTATTTAATTGAAATTTTTTAATAATTTTTTATTTTTTAATAATATTAATTCGTTTAATAATACTAATAATAATAAAATTAATATTGAATATAGAAATTTTAAAATCGAATTAAATAATAAAAAGTTTTTCGACGTTAAAAAATATTTATCGAATATTATAAATTTTAAAAATATTATTAAAAAAAATATTATTTGAAATTTCTCGTATAATAATTTTTGTATAATCGATAATTCTAATAAAATTTAATAATTTTTAATTTTATTAAAATTTTCGTATTTGAATATTTTATTTATAAATATTCGATTTTTTTTTTTCGTTTTAATCGAATTGATCGTATTTTTTTATAAATTGAATTTTTTTATTATATTTAATTTTTCGATTTTCAATTCGAATTATTTTAATAGTATTATTTTTTGAGTAATTATTTTTAGCGTTTTCGCGATTATTATTTTATTTAATAATAATAAAATATAAACTTTATTATTTCGAAAAAAGTTTTACAAATAAATTTTTACGTTTTACGAAATTTATATAAATTAATTCGCGATTTAATTAAAATATATTAAAATGAATTTATATTATAAATTATTATTTTTTTTTTTTTGTTTCGTAATTTTTTGAATTTATTTTTTTGTATATTATATTAAATCGAAAAATAAAAAAATAAATAATAAATTTTTTTTTTTAATTAAAATTATACTTTAAAAAAATTTAATTTTATTCGTTGAAAATAGTTTATTAAATTATATTGTACTCGATAAATATTATAATTCGACGAGTTTTCGTATCGTATTTATAAAAATTGTTTTTAATAGTTTCGAACTTTATATTATATTCAAAAAATTTTAAGAAAATTTTTGAATTTCGTAAAATACTTAAAAAATTGTTTTAATAATAATAAATAAATCGCAATTAAATATTTATTATTAATACGCGATAAAACGTAAAATTAAATAAAATATATTATATTACGATATTTTGTTTTTTTAAAAGTTTAATAGAATTTGAATTTTTTTTTAATACAATTTTAAAAGTTTTTTATACAAATTAATTCAATAAATATTTTTTCGTAAATAATTTTATTATTTTATAATCGAACGATTAAATCAATTATTAATTAATATTAATACGTTTGAAAACAAATTACAAAATACTAAAATTTTAATCTAATATTAATAATTTAATTTTGTTTACTTTTTTCAAAAAAAGTATTTATTTATTTATATAATTAAATAAAATAAATATAAAATTAAAAAATAAACATTAAAATAATAAAAATTATAATTCGAATTATTTAATCGATTTTTTAAATAATTATTTAATTGAATTAATAATTTTATTTATTTTATTATTTAATAACGTTGATTAATTACGTAAATTAATTATTAAATTGAATTTAGTATTTTTATATATATATAATAAAATAATACATCGTTTGAAAAATAATAAATTTATAAAAAATTATTAAAATTAAATATAATTTAAATTAATAATAATTATTGTAAAAAAATTTAAAATAAATAAAAAAAATTAAATTTTATAAAATTATTAATTTTATAATTTAAAATTTTATTGAAATAAAAAATACAAAAAATTTATATAATTAATCTACGAATTAACGTTAAATAAAAATAAATTCATTTATTTATTTTATTTTTCGTATTTATTTATTATTTATAATTATTATATTATTATTATTAATTTAATTTCTTTTTTTACATTTCGTAAAATGCGTTTTATTTTATTAAAATTGAAAAAATTCGTTTACAAAATAATATTCAACGCTATAAAAAATTATTATTTAATATATATTTCAATATTAACGTATAAAAATTATTTTTATATAGATTTTAAAATATTCAATTTATTTTATTAAACGTACAATAATTAAATATTATAAAATTCGAGATTAAAAAATTTAAATTTTGTTTGTTTATTTTACTCGTTTATTCAATAATTTTATCGTCGATCGAAAAATCGTATTAAAAATTTACAATTTCTATTTTTTTATTTTA
Organism: Acephala macrosclerotiorum; assembly: GCA_014904845.1. NCBI lineage: Eukaryota > Fungi > Ascomycota > Leotiomycetes > Helotiales > Mollisiaceae > Acephala > Acephala macrosclerotiorum. The sequence goes on along the minus strand of MU119854.1, from coordinate 704 downwards.
TTTATTTTCGAATTTAAAAATAGATTTTTTTATTTTTTTTATTTTCGTATTTATAATTCAAAAGAAAATATATCGAGTATTCGCGTAATTTAAAGTAATCGTATAACGATTTTCGAAAAAAGAAAAAATCGAATTTCAAATCGTAAAATTTTAAATTGAAATTTTAACGATTTAATTTCTTATTATTATATATGCAATTATTTGTTTTTTTTATTATCAAATTAATTCAAATTAAAATATATAGTACATATTATCGTTTTTATTAAAATAGAAAGTTTATCGAAATATTATTATTATTATTAATACGTAAATTAATTTATTGTATAATTAATTAAATAATAATTAATTACGTTATCGTACGATATTTTCTTGATTAATTTCATCGTAATATAAAAATATAATCAAAATAGAATATGTACTTTTGTAATCACGAAAAAATATTATCGTAAAAATTATAATAATACGATAATAAATAAAAAAATCGTATAAATTTAATTTATATTTATATTTCGATTAATATAATGTAATTCAAAGAATTAATCGTCGTTATAAACGTATATAAATATCGAGAATAAAATAAAAAATCGAGAATTCGAATTTTAAATTGATTATATTATTTAAAGTTTTTAATTATAATAATAAAATAAAAAAATAAAATAGTATATAACGAGACGAAATAATATAAACAAATGAAAATATTGAAA
>MU119853.1:0-15683 GCA_014904845.1 Acephala macrosclerotiorum | reverse complement strand
AAAAAACTTAAATTAATAAAATTAAAAATTCAAATTTATATTATTATTTTTTGTTTAAAAATAAATAATACTTTTTTTTTTTTTTTTTTTTAAACAAAAAACGTAATAATACTATTTAATTTATTTAAATTAATAACGAAATATATAATTTGAAATTAAATATATTAAATTTTTATTAAAGTTTTAATTTCAATATATTTCAATTTGAGATTTATCGTAAATATCTATATATACAATAGTACTAATAAATACGTATAATTTATTTATAAACAAATTTAATTATTTTCGTATTCGTTTTTTTATTAAATACTTTTTTTGTTTATTCGTATATTGATTAATATTTGTAGTAATTATACGAAAAAAATTGCAAATAAAAAATAAATTGAAATAATCGAATGAATATACGTTTGATAAAAAAAAAATTAATAAAAACGTTTTTATTATTTGTAAAAACTCGTATTTAAAAAATTCAATAAAAACGTTTATAATTAGTTTAAATTCTATTGAAACGTTCGAGAACAAATTACGAAATACTAAGATCTTAATCTAATATCAATAATTCTATTTTGTTTACTTTTTTTTAAAAAGAATATTTATTTATTTATATAATTAAACAGAGTAAACGTAAAATTAAAAAGTAAATACTAGGACAATTGTTACTAAAAGCAATAAAAGTTATAATTCGAATTATTTAATCGATCGTTTAAACGATTACATGATTAAATCGATATTAGTAATTTTTTTTTTGAGAAAAAACGCTTTTTCTAACTCGTAAATCAAATACAAAAAAAAGTATTACTACGATTGTCAATACACTGTTCTATTACTAAATACTAGAAAAAAATTTAATCGTGAACTAATTATCATTACATATTGTAATATTTGATCGATTAAATCAAACTTAAAAATTTTTTTTTAAACTCGATATTTATAATCTTCGAATCAATCGAAAATTTTACTTTCAAAAACACTAAAAATATCGAAAAATATCAAAAATATTAAAATAATAATTATACGTTTTTTTTTTAATATTGTTTTTTTTAATGATTATTTTCTTTATTATTCTCACTTTCGCCGATTAATTTCTAGACTTTGAAACGTTATATTTATTTCTATATTTTAATATTAAAACGATTAATATTAATAAGCGATTTAAATACTTTATTAGTATTAGATTTAATTATAATATTAATTAAATTACTATTTCTAATAATTTATCGAATTTTCGAGAATTTTTTACGTTTATACGATTGTTTGATAATTATAATATCGATTATAAAACGCTTTTTTTTAGTAGTATCGAATTTGATTATATACTCGTAAAAAGAAAAAAAATCGATACAAATAATTACGAGAATTGAATTTAAATTGAATCGTTTTATAATAAAATCAAAAATAATAAAAATCGAAATTTTTATATCGATTTTTATTATTATTGTATATAACTCAAAAATTAAAACAATACAAATAATTTTTTTATACTTCGTTAAATTTTAATAAAGTAAATTACTTCGTAAATCGAATTATTTATTACTATAAGTTTTATTACTAAAAACAATAATATATTCGATTTACGAATTAAAATTTTTATTTATAGTAAAAAAATCGTTTACAAAAACGAAAAATTTTATTAAATATAAATTCAAATAAAAAAATCGAAATCTATAATCGAAATTATTTATCTACTATTGTAATTGTTTATTTAATATTATAATTTGTTTTTTTTTCGAAATATTAATATTAAATTACTATCGATATATCGTATGTAATTTTCGATTAATAAATAGAATTAATATATATTTCTCGAGTATATTATTCGAAATACGTTTATTTGTAAAAATTTAATTTTAAATTAATTAAATTTAAATATTTATTTTATTTTTTCTATGAAAATATAATTTCATTTTCAATTTCATTTATTATTAGTTTATATTCATTAAATAATCAAAAAATATTTAATGTAAAAAACTTTATAAACTTAATTAGCAATTTAATCTTTTGTAATTCAAAGTTTTTTAATTCTATAAAAATTTAATTTCTTAAAATAAATATATCGTCGATTTATATATTGATTATTTCGAATAAAATATAATTATTTTTCGTAATAAATAAACAAAAATCGAAAATTGAAAATTTTATCGAGAATTTGTTTTTATAGTAAATATTATACGTTTTATATTAATATATTTCTATTTTCAAAACTTTATAAAAAGATTTAATTACTTTGAAAACGACGTTCGATAAAAGTTTATTTGTTATTTTTTTCAAGAATCTAATGAAAATAATACGTATTAATAAAATTATTAATTATATATATATTTAAATAATATTTTTCAAATAAAAATTGTTTTTTTTAAATTTGAAAAATAAAAATAAAATAATAATAATTTATTGATTAATGCGTTAAATAATCGAAAATTGAATTAATATTATTTTTTTGTTTTTATTATTGAATATTTAAATTATAAAACGAAATTTCTCGTATAAAATTATTATTTTTATACTTTTAATTTTATTTATTAATTTTAAATCGAAAATTTATTGATTATTAATTTTTTTTTCGAATTATTGAAAATTAATTTAAAAACTTTTTTCGTAATTAATTTATTAATTTTCTTTTTACAAAAAATTGTAAATAAATCGCTTAAAATAATAATAATTTTTTTTGTATAAAAATCTATAAATAATTATTTATTTTTAATCTTTTTTTTGATCAAATAAATTTCGAAAGTTTTTATATTTATATAAATTATTATATAAATATATTCGTTAAAATTAAATACGTAAAAAAAGATTTTTATTACAATTTGAAATAAATATAAATTTTTTTTCGAAATATACGAAATTTTTTTAATTTTCGAATTTTTTTTAAAAAAATTTAATTTTAAATTTAAATTTTTTAATAAATTTTTTTTTAATAAATAATTTTTTAATTGTTTTTTGAATTATTTGAAATTTTAATAGAATAATTTTATTATAATATTATAAAATTTTTTTGATTTATTTAATAATTGTAATTAATATGTTTTTTTATTTACTATTAAAAGCGTATATAGTTTTTTTTATTTTTTGTTTTTTTTTTTAAATAAATACGTTTGAATTTAAAGATAAATTAATCAAATAATAATTTTGTAAATTATTTTTTATTCGTAAAACATTATTAATTTAATAAATAATATGATATTTTCAAATTGTAATTATTATATTTTTTATCGTTTTAATTTTGATAGTAATTAATACTATAAATACGTTTTATTGTAATATTCGAAAATAAACGTTGAAAATAAAAAATGTAAAAATAATATTATTCGATTTTATCGTATTATTAATTATTTTGATCGTTATTTGAAATCGCTTTTTTTTTCGTAAATCGAAAAATTTTCGAAATAATATATTATATGCACGTTTTAATAAAACGTAGTATTTTTTTATTAAATTAATCGAATTATAGATTTTTATTAATATAATTTTCGAATCGATATTTATATTTTTAGTATTATTACGAAATTTTTTAAAATTGAAATTCGTTTTAAAATTATAAATAGTAAATACTAATAATTCAAAATAAACATCGATTTAATACGCTTGAAAAACGTTTTATATTTCTTTCGTCGATATATTTACAAAGAATTTCGCGATTTGAAATATTGATTTTTTATTGATTTATAATACGTTTAAATAAATAAAATAATTGAAATTATAATTATCGTATAATATAAATTTAAAACGATTAAAAAATTTACTATTTATTTAATATTATTAATAAAATTTTATTATTTTTTTAATTTTTTCGAAATTCGTAAAATGTTTTTTATATTTTAATATTCGCGCGAATTTAACGATCGATAAATATTTGAAACGTTTATACAATTATTTGAATTTCGTTTCAATCAAATAACAAATTGTAAAATCGATTTTTATTATAAAAACTTTATAATTACTATAAATCAAATTTTCGAGTAAATTAAACAATATTCAAAAATATTTAAACGTTTTAATAATAAACGTATATTATTTATTCTAAACAAATACGTTATTAAAATTATCGAATTTAATTCGCAATTTATTTATATTTTAAAAATACAATAAAAAAAGTACGTTTATTAAAATCACGTAAAACGTAATACGTTTAATTAACGTATTAACGTCGATAATTTTAAAAAATAAAATTTTATCGATTTTAAATTTAATTATTATTTTTTTAATTTTAAATTCGTTTAATTTAACGTTTTGAATTTATTAAAAAATCGAGTATTAATTTTCATCGATATCAATATCGATTATAATACTTATAAAAACGTATAATATATAACGATTTATTAAATACGTTTTCGTATTAATAAATATTGAAAGCGATCTCGATTATATTACAATACTCGATATCGTATAATAAATTGATTAATAATCGAGTAATTCGATAATTTTAAATTTATTAATCGTATTATAAAATGTTATAAAGTAATTAATCGATTGCGTAATATCGTTTTCATATAAATTTTTTTTTTTGATAAATTTAATAATAAATTATTCGTATTTTTTAGTGATATTAAAATTTAATTTTTTGAATTTAATTACGAATTAAATTATTTTGTTTTTGTCGAACGATGTCGATTTTTTAAAATCGTTATATATTTTTTTTTTTTTTTAATATATAGTAAATATTTCAATAATTCGAATTTTTATAAACGAAATATTTTTTCTTATTTTAATATATTATTAATTTTTTGTAATTAATTCGATTACTATATTGAGTATTTTTATTGTAATATTTATAGTCTACGAAATATAATTCGATTATATTTTAATAAATTTTTTTTTTTTGATTATAAAAATTTTAAAAACTATTTTTATTTTCGTTTAAAATAAAATCGTATTATAAACGTTTTTGTATATCGTTTAAAAATTCAATAAAAATCGAAAAAACGTTTAATAATATTTTGATACGTTTTAATAAACGTAATAAAAATTGTTTCGTATAATAGTTTTTGTTCGTATATTCGAATATAAATTAAATTGTTTTTAAATTAATTTTTAACGTAATATTTCGAAGTATTCGAAAATCGTTTTATTTGAGTTTTATATTCGAATTAACGCGAGTATAATCGTATTCTATTAATTGAGTATTTTGTTTTAATGTTTTTCAATCTCGAAATTCGATTTTACAATTTCAATTATTTTATCGAAAAATAAACTTTTTCTAGCGAGTTTCTAATAATAGAATTCACTAATTTCGTTGATAAATATAATCGAAAACGCGTTATAATAATTCTCGAATTTAACGTTTATTTTCGAATATAAGTTTTTAAATATTTATATAAATATATTTAATAAATTTTTTTTTTATAGTATTTGAATTTATCGTTATAAATTTTTATAAAAGTAATTAATTTTTTATTGAAATTGAGTATTATTTGATTTTCGTAATCGAAATTATATATTAATCGATTAAAATCTTTTGATAGTTTTTCAATTTCTAATAATAATAAAAACGACGAATTTTATTTCGAGTTTTCGTTTTTTAATAACAAATTTAATAATAATATTTTATTATTTTTTTGAAATTATTTTTGAAATATTATACGTTCGAATAACGTCGTTTATTTTATAAAAAGTTTTATAGTAAATCTTAGTAATTAAAAAAAAAAATTCAAAAGTATTAATATTATTTTTTTAATTTTCTCGATAAAAATAATAAAAAACGTTAATTTTCAAATTTATTTTATTTTTAAATCGATTGTATTTTTTTATAAATTGAAATTTTTTATTAAATTTATTTTTATAATTTTTTTATACGATTATTTTAATTGTTTTTTTTTATTAATAATATTTATCAATATTTTTAAAATTTTAATAAATCGTTTTTTCGATATTTATATTTCGTTTATTCGTAAAATTTTATATAATTTTTTTTTCGTATTTTTATTTATTTTTTTTTTAAATATTTTTTTTGTTTATTTTAAAAATATTTTTTTATATTCTATTTATAATTTATAGTCTCGATTATTTCTCGCTTTAAAACTCTATATTTATTTTAATATATATTATATTGAATCGAAAAATAAAAAAAATAATAAAAAAGTTTTTTTTTAATTAAAATCGTATTTTGAGAAAATATAATTATATTCTCGAAGAATATTTTATTGAGTCGTATTGTATTTAGTAAATATATTAATTTAACGAATTTTCGTATCGAGTTTATAAAAATTGTTTTTAATATTATTTAACAAATTATAATAAAATATTCGTTATTAATACGCGATAAAACGTAAAATAAAAAATTAATTAATTTTAAATCGAAAAAAATAAAACGCATATAAAATCGCAATATTCTTTGAAAATTTGATAATTTTTTTTAATATAAACAAAAACTATTTTTTTTTACGTTCAATTAAATTAATAAATTACGTACAATTTGAATTTTTTTGTTTAATCGATTTTATTTAATTGTTATTTTTTCGTAAATAATTTTATTACTTTGTAATCGAACGAATTCAATTATTGATTAATATTAAAAAGTTCGAAAACAAATCACGAAATACTAAAATTTTAATTTAATATTAATAATTTTATTTTGTTTGTTTTTTTTCAAAAAAAATATTTATTTATTTATATAATTAAATAAAATAGACGTAAAATTAAAAAATGGACACTACAGTAATTATTATTAAAAGTAATAAAAATCATAGTTCGAATCATTTAATCGATCGTTTAAACGATTATATGATTAAATCGACAAATTCAAAGAATATATTCTTAAAAAATTGAATTTTGTACTTTTTAGATTATAGTAATAAACTGGAAGTATCGTCTATTAGCGAGCGCGTAATTAGAAAACATTACTAGAAAACGCGTCGAGACGCGCATTATTTAAAAGATGTATTTTACTAATGATTTTGTATGTAAAGGTACATAATTTTATGTTGTGTAGTTTGAGCGAGATTCCTCTGTTTAGCGCTGGCAATGTCTCAACGAACGAAGAGATAGTTGCGCAGCTTTTAAAGGGGGTTTTAAAAAGTCTCCCTCTAGAATTATATACTAAGTAAAGTAATTTAAATTGATTGAATCGATCAGAGACGGGGGTCCCAGGGGGTGTCCCCTTGGTGTAAAGCCCCAAAAGTGCGTTTCTGCCTAAGGCGCCAAAGCAATGAAACACTTCTATTTTAGCTATATAGCTGCACAGCTCTCGAGGGGGGTCCCAGGGAGTCTCCCCCTGGAATTATATACTAAGCAAAGTAATCCAAATCGATTAGATTAATCGTAGTAACTCAATAAAAGAGGCGGGGGTCCCAAGGGGTATCCCCCTGGTGTGAGGCTCTACTGGAAGTGCGTTTTTGCCTTAGGCACCAAGGCTTCTAGCTGTAAAACACTCTCTAATCCAGCTGCGCAGCTATAAAAGGGGGGTCCCAGGGGGTCTCCCCCTGGAATTATATGATAAGTAAATTAATCTAAATTGATTGAATCGATCGTAGTAACTCAATATAAGAGACGGGGGTCCCAAGGGGGTAGTGCGTTTCTGCCTTAGGCACTAAAGAGCTTATCAGCTTATCGGCTCACCGCCCGGCAGAATCTGGAACTCTACCTCAATAACTATACCAACTTCAAATGCTTATAAAACGCTCAAATTAAGAGCTTTTAACTTGAAACTTGAAACTTGAAATAAGAGTATATTACTAAAGTCAAAGACTTTATAGCCCCTGGCAGGGGCGCCCTTGCGAGACCTGCGGAGCAAAATGTGCATCGAGTGTCGAAAGAAAGGACCCGTCCGCTATTGGCTCGCTTAGCGAGCCGCCGAACGGGCTTTTTCTTTCCGTACGAGAGAAACATTTTTAATTAAAACGAATCAATTTATAATTAAATTTTATTTTATTTTATATTTTATTATTTTTTTATATTAATAAACGACGTCGAGAAATAAATTATTTTAATAAATTTTATTAAAAATTAAATTAATTAATTATAAAATTATAAAATTATAAAAAATATTAATTTATAAAAATTACATTAATTTGTTTAAAATACTTAATATTAAAATAAATATAAAAAAAATTCGTAATAATTATTTATAATAATTAATTTTATTTTTATTAAAATTTTAATATAAAAAAAATATTATAATATTAAAAAATAAAATTATTTTATTATTTTATATTTTAATTTTAATTTTTTTAGAAATTACAATTTATAAATTGTTTATAATCGTTTTTAAATTAAAATAATAAAATTAAAATTTTATAATTATAATTAATTTAAATTATATAAAATTTAATTAAATATTTTTGAATTTTATATTTTAAAGAATTTTATTAATTTATTATTATATAAATTATTAAAATATAATTATATTTAATTATAATCGCGATTATAAAAATTTTAAATATATTTTTATTTTAAATATTAATTATTTTTATAAATTATATAATTTTTAAAAAAAAATTTAAAAATTTTTTTTGAAAATATATATTTAAAATAATAATTTAAATTAATTAAATCGATCGTAATAATTTAATATAAAATTTTATATAATTAAATACGTTTTTTTTTTTAAATATTAAAAAATTTATTAATTTATTAATTTTTATCGTTTAATAAAATTTTAAATTTTTATAAAACGTTTAAATTAAAATATAAATAAATTATTAAAATTCAATTTTTTTTTAATTTTTTATAAAGTTTATAAAATAAAATATACGTTTAAAAAAAAATTCGTTTATTATTAATTTATTTAATAAATTATTAAACGGTTTTTTTTTAATTTATATTAAAAATTATTTAAAATTTCTTTTTATAAATATAATTAAATATATTATTAAATAAATATAAATTTATTAATTAATTAATAAAAAAAAATTTGATAATAAAAATATATATAAATATTTATAATTAAATATTTAAAAAATTAATTAAATAAAATAAATTAAATAAATAATATTAAAAATACGAATTTATAAATTTTTTTGTTTTTATTTTTTTTATTTTTTTTATTAATTTTAATTATATATAATATCGTTTATATAAATATATTTTATAAATTTTTATTAACGTTAAAAACTTTTTAATAATTTATTATAAAATTTATAAATATATTAATATTATTTATTTATTTATATATAATAAACGTTTTATAAATTATATTTTTTATTATTTATATTAAATCGTTTAATTTAATTTATTATTAAATTTATAATTTATATAAATTATATTTTTATTTTTTTTAAAATAAATAATAATATTTTTAATATTATTATTATTTAATTTTTATAAAGTTTTTTTTTTTTATATTTAATATATTAATAAAATTTATAATTCGTCGTTTATTTTAAATTTTTTTTTCATAAATAATTAAAATTATATATTTATATTTAATAAAATTTTATAATATTTAATACGTTTTTTAATATTAAATATATTTTTATTTTATAAATAATATAATTAAAAAAAAAAATTATAATTCGTTTTTTAATATAAAATATTTTAATTATAATTAATTTATAAATTTTAAATTAAAAATTATATATTAAATTTTTTTTTAAATATTTTTAATATTGTTCATATATTAATTATATAATATATTAAAATTTAAACGTAATAAAATAAATAAAAATTAAAAACAAAAATTAAAAAAAAATGTATTAATATTATTTTAAATAAAACAAATTATATTTATAATATTAAAATTTTAATTAAAATTTTTTTTAATAAAATTAAAAATATTGTAATAGAATTATATATTTTCTCTTTAAAAATCCTTGTAAATAATTAGTTTCAAAAGTAGTATTAATTACGTATTTTTTAATATATAAAAAGTTTTAATTTACTATAAATTAATTAATAATTTTTTTTATTTTTATTTTGATTAATTGATTGATTGATTTACGAATTACGAATTACTTCGAATAAATTTAATTTATTAATTAAAACGAATTAATCCACGATTGAATTTTTTTGTTTTATATTTTATTGTTTTTTTATATTAATAAAACGACGCCAAGAAATGAATTATTTTAATAGATTTTATTAAAAACTATTTATATGCGATTTGTATATATTGTTTTTTATTATTATTAAAAAAATATTTAAATTATTAAAAATCGAAAACTGAAAATCAATTAACGAGAATTTTTTGTTTTAATTGTATTATTCGAAATTAAATAATTTAATTACGAAATTACGAAATTACAAAAAAAAAAAAAAAAAAAAAAAAACTCGCAATAATTATTTATAATAATTGATTTTATTTTTAGCGAAAATTAAAATATAAAAAAAGAAATTTTGATATGAAAAAAAAAAAAAAATTATAGTATTAAAAAATGAAATTATTTTATTGTTTTATATTTTAATTTTAATTTTTTTGAAAATCGCAATTCGTAAATCGTTTATAATCGTTTTCAAATTAAAATAATAAAATTAAAATAAATTTCGCATTTTAAAAAATAATATAAAAAAAATTAAAATAAAAAATTTTAATCAAAAAAAATCGATTAAAAAAATATTTATTTAAAAAATATATTTTATTAAAACGAATAAATAAACGAAATTTCAAATAAAAATTAAAATAAAATTTTTTTTATAAAAAAACGATATAAATAAAAATCAATTTTTAAAACGAATTTTATTTAAAAATAATAATTTAAAAATTTGTATTTTTAAATTATTAAATTAATTCTCAATTTAAAAATTAAAATTAACAAATTATTCGCATTAAAATTTTTTTTTTAATAAAAAATTTTTTTTTTTTAATTATATTATTGATTTTTTTTTAAAAACTTTTTACGAATAATAAATTTTTTTTTTAAAAAATATAAAACTTTAAAAAATACATATTTATATTAAAATTACAAATATTTCTTTTTAAAGTCTTTAAAATACAATATTACGATTCTTTTAAAATAATATAATAATATATATGAAAATTATAAAATTATTTTAAAAATTAAAAAAATACAATTTTTATAATATATTAATTTGATTTATAAAAAATAAATTCGATTTATATTAAAATATAATATTGAAAATTATTTAAAAAAAAAGTTTTATAACGTTTTAAAAAAAAAATTTCGCGAATATAATTAAAAATATTATCAAATAAATATAAAATTTTTATATAAAATTATCGATTAATTTACAAAAAATCTTTTAATAATAAAAACGTACATAAATTTATTTGATTGAATATTTAAAAAATTAATTAAATGAAACAAATTAAATAAATAATATTAAAAACGCGAATTTATAAAAAAACTTTTAATATATATTAAAAAACGAATTTTCAAAGAAATTAATATAAAAAAATAATAAAATACAAAATAAAAAAATCCAATCGTAAATTAATTCGTTTTAATCAATAAATTAAATTTATTCGAAGTAATTCGTAATTCGTAAATCAATTAATCAATTAATCAAAGTAAAAGTAAAAAAAATTATTAATTAGTTTATAGTAAACGAAAATTCTTTATATACTAAAAAATACGTAATTAATATTATTTTTGAAATTAATTATTTATAAAGATTTTTAAAAAAAAAGTATATAATTTTATTATAATCGTTTTTTTATATGATAAACTCGTTTCAAATCTCGAAAAAAAAAATTAAAAAAAAAAAAAAAATTCGTTTTAAGTAAAAAATTTAAAATTCGAGATTTTTTAAATTATTATTATTTTTTTTTAAAAATTTAAAATTTTTTTTAATATTTTTATTAATATTAAATTTCTTTGTAATTTATTTTCTTTTCTTTTTAGAATTTAATAAAAAGAAAAAAAGTAAACGAATTTTAAATTTAGATTTATCATTAGAAATAATTAAATATTTTTAATTATTTTTTATAAATATTATTAATTTTTTAATTTTGTATTTAAAAAAGAATTTATTACTAGAAAACTTTTTTATTTTTTTTATTTTAAAATATTAAAAAATTAATTTGATTTGAATTACAATTTGTTTTTATTAATAAATATATAAATATTTATTATTAAACGAATTCTAGTAATTTAATTATTAAAAAATCTTATATCGAATAATAAAATAATTTAAAAATTTCGTACAACGAATTATATCGAAAATTGTATTGATTTTTTCAAGTTAAATATTACTAAAAAAAAATTTATTATTAAAAAATTCTCGAAATCGATTTTCGAAAAAAATTCGAAGTTTATTATAAATTTTTTTGAGTTTTTTATAAGTAATATTGTCGATAATTCTTTCGTTAATACTAATAAATATTAAATTTACGAGAAATAAAATAAGAGAATTAGAATTCTTAGAATTTTCAATATATTTTCGATAGATAAAAATCTTTGTTTTATAAACGTACAATTTTAATTTTTAAAATTTTTTTTTTACAATATTTAATTGAATTTGTTTTAAAAGATTTTTAATTAAAATTCGATTTTTAATACTAGAAAAAAGATTTATTTAAGTGGTTTTTTTAGAAAATTGAAATAATCAATTTATCGTTTTTTTATAGTCATTAAATTACAAATAAATTATTTGAAATTTACTAAAAAAAAAAAATTTAATATATAATAAATTTGAGTTTTAAAATATATTTATTTTTTTTTCGTAAAAAAATTAATTAATTTTGTCGTTTTAATAAAGTTTAATAAATTGAAAAAAAATAACGAAATAAAAAAAATAGTCTTTAAAAAATCGATAAAATAATAATTACAATTTGAGATTCGTTTATCAAAATTGAACAATAAAAAAAAAATACGTATTATATAAAAAAAAAAATTCGTTAAAAAAAGTTCATTAATAATAAAATTTTAATATATTAATTTCTTTGAGAAAAAATAGTAAAATATTTTTTTTTTTCGTTTATTTAAAGAAATTTTACAAAGTAAAAATTATTGTAATTTTTAAATTAATAAATAATTTGATTAAAAAAATTAAAAAAAATTTTTTATTAATATTTTTTATTTATATTAAAAAATAATAGAAATATTTATAAATTAAAAACGAGTATTAAAATAAATTCAAATAAATTGAAAAAAAATTTCTTTAATATACAATTTATAAATTTTAAATAATCGTATTTTTATAATTTTAATTTGTTTTTCGTCGTTTTTAAAGTGTAAATCGAGATTTTCGTAGAACGTTATATAGTAAATTCGATAAAATTGTTTAATAAACAAATATTTATAAATATTATAAACAGTATTTAAAATTTTAATACGATTAATAAAATTCAAAATATTAAAAAAAACAATATTTAATTTCTAAGTACTATTTATATTATACGCGTAATTAATTATTGAGTATATATTATTTAATTGAAATTAGTAAATTAATTAAAATAGAATAATATTAAATTGTAATAAAATAATAATAGTTTTGTGTTTTTTTAATATAAATATAAACATATTATAGTATTTTTTATTATTAGTAGTAGATTTTTTAAGTTTAATTAATATAGAAATCGAAATAAAAAAAAAACAAATCGAAAAATTCGAAAAATTTAAAGAATTTAAAAAAATAAAAAATTTTGTATAAAAGAATTAATAATAATAATATTATTATTATTGTTATTATGATTATTATCGTTATTACTAATTAATAAAATTAATTAAAGAAATAAAATATTAGTATTAATAGTTTTTTGAAATTTGATATTTCGAATATTTATATTATTAATATTAACGATTAATTATTTTTTAAATTTATTTGTAAAAATCGAGAAAATTTTTTTAATATATTTTTTAATTATTAAAAATTTATAGAAATAAAAAATAAAACGTAATTTTTTTAAATTTGTAATTATTAAATCGTTGTTTATATTTTTCAAATATATTAACGTTTTTTTATAATCGATAAATCGAAAAAGAATTTTTATAAATAATATATTATAGATTTTATTTTTTTCAATAATAATTATATTAATAATTTTAATAATTTCGCAAAATATAAAACGTTTTATATAGAATATTTGTTTGAGTTTTTAGTATATATATTCGTTGTAAAATTTATCAATAAAATTTTTAATAAATTATTAAAATATTTAAATTCGAAAAAAAGTTTTTTGATTATAATATTTAAATATATTATTAAAAGTTTTAATTAGATTAAATCGAGTTTATTAAAGCGCGATACGCGATTTTTCAATTTTACTTATTTTAAAAAAAAAGTTTTTATTTAAAATTATATATTATTTTAAAATTTTTTTAAAAGATTTTAAAATAATATTATTTTTAATTTTTTTTTTTATTTAATTAAAATTTTTTTTATTATATTTTTAGTTTTTACAAGTTTATTATTAATATTATTAATCGTAATTGCTTTTTTTTTAAGTAATAATTTGTTAATAATTTTTTATAAATTATTAAAATTATATTATACGATTTATATAAACGTATTATAATTATTTTTATTTTGTTTTTTGTACGCGAAATTCGTATTTTCAAAGTTTAATAAAGTATTTCTTTAAAATATAATAATAATATTATAAAAGTTTTAAAAATAAAAATTAAAATTATAAAATTTGTATATAAAAAAACAATATAATAAATTGATCGAATTTTGAAAATAAAAAACGTATAAATTTGAAAAAAAAAAATTTATTAATAAAATCGAAAAAAATTATAAAAAAAAAATAAATAAATATTTTTATATTTTAAATAATTAAAAATTGTAAAATTTATTTATTTTTACAAAATTTTTTTTAAAATATATTAATACATATAATTAAAATATTGTAATATTAATTTTAAATAAAATATTTTAAAAATTTTAAATAAACAATTTTATATTAATTTTTTATAAAACGTATTAAATAAATTTTAAAAATAAAAAAATAAAAAAATATAAATATTTATAAATCGTTTTTATAAAAAAAATATATATAAATTTTTAAAAAAAATCATTATAAAATATTCAAATAAATAAAATATATTCAATTAATAAAATTATTTATATATAAAGTAATATAAATTAAAATTTTAAAAAAATAAAAAAAATAATAAATAATATCAAAAAAAAATTGTAATTTTTAAATTGATATAAAATTGAAAAATTGTAATTGAAAAATTTTGAAAAAAAGAAAAAAAAAAAATTGAAAATTTTTTTTTATAAATTATAATAAATATTGTATTAATAAACGTTTATACAATTTAAATATAATTAAATATAATCGAAATACATTTAAATGTATTAAAATATATTTAAAAATATTCGAATATATTAAAAAATAGTTTTTATAAATTTCAAAAATCAAAATTTTTTAAAATTTTTTAAAAAAAAAAAAAATAATATAATTTCGTTTTTTTATATAATAAAATCGTTTTAATTACAATAAAAAAAAATAAAACTTTTGAAATATAAATAAAATTTATTAAAATAAATAAAAATATTCTAAAAAAAATCGATAAAAAAATAAAATTACTATAAATAGAAAAAAAGAAAATAATTTTTTTTCGATTAAAAATTTATTATTATTTTAAAATTTAACGAATTTTTTTTATTTACTCAATTTTTAAAAAATCGTATATATTTATTTTTTTCGATTTTATTAAATTCAAAAATACGAATTATAATTTCAATTTTTTTTTCAATTTTTTAAATATTTTATTTATTACAAAATTCTCTATTTATTTCTTTTTTTATATTTATATTTTTATTATTATTAAAATTAACGAATTTAATAATATTTTTATTTTTATTATTATTTAAAAAATTTTAATATTTATTTTTTTTAA